>QQSS02198410.1:1124-12375 GCA_003687565.2 Craspedacusta sowerbii
GGGCGGGGGGGGGGGCGGGGTTGGTGATACGGGGGTCTTTTTGGGGGCGGGGGGTGTGGTGGTGTGGGGGGCGGGGTGGTTTTTTGGGGGGGGGGGGGGGGGTGGGGGGGGGAGGGGCTATGCGGGGTAGACGTAGCACATTTGTAGACTTGTATCTTTCTGTTCAGATGTCTTAGATGCTTCTGTCTTTGGTTTCCCGGCAATTAAGTGAAAAATTTGGTGCAGCAAATTTATGAATAATTTTTCATTACTAGCGATTGATTATTGCTTGGCGATGGCACTTGCACGACGTGCAGAAGGTATGGTTTGCGTGTGCGAACTTCAGTCTCGCTTCTTTAACTTCGTCATCTAGGTGCGTCCGTATTAAAAGAGTTGCACAGCGCCACACTTCCAGTCAACTGGAAGCCTTCTGAACGTTTCCATAGCCTCGGTGATTACTTGCTCAAAAACGGTAAGGCTCGCCTAGAAACCGGACGCTTTAGAATCCCTTTATCCATCCACAGCTATTGTTATGACTTGTTTTCGACCAATTCTTGGTTTTCGATATTGAGCATTGGTGAATGTTATTTGTCCCGAATGATTCGTTTGTTTTAGGAGTGCCCTACATGGACCATAGTGAGGTTGTCATCAATGGCATGACATGTTGCGGGTTCCTCGTGAAGCGAGGGAGTAAGACGTTTTTCTTATCAAAAGACCGTTTTTTCGCCGTTTTATCTTCAAATCTTAGCGTTCGGCAGGCTTGCTGGTGGCATATTTTGCTCAGGTCTTTCTGAGTGTCAGTAGTGCATACTTTTATCAGTAATGCATACTTGTATATTGGATTTGAACTAAACAGCCGTTGGGTCTCCCTAGCTCTGAAGCTTTGTTTATCGTCCGCGTATGCTGAGTCAGCGTTATTGTTGTCTAGACTTTCACAAAAACTGGAAGAGGAGATGGTTTGTGCTCGACTGGAGCAAGAGACTTGTCGCTTATTTTGAGAGTGAAAATGTGAGTATCGCGCATGCGCATGCTTTCAGAAATTCATGTGCAAGGCCTTTCTCTCGTTCTCTGTGCCTCCGTTTCCGTATCTGTCTCTCTGTCGCTCTCTCTCCCTCTCTATCTCTCTTTCTCTATCTTTTTGACTCTTTTCTCTCTTTCCGTCTCTCTGTCCCTCTCTTACTCTCTGTCTGTATGTCTGTCCGTCCGTCTGTCTGCCTGTTATTTTCGGTCAGTCTGTCTGTCTGTCTGTTTGTCTGTCTGCCTGTCTGCCTGCCTGTCTGTCTTTCTGTCTGTCCCTTTCTCCTTCTCTTCTTCTCTTTCTCTCTCTCCTTCACTCTCTCCTTCACTTTCTGCTCTCTCTCATAGAGTAGCATGGGCAGCCGTGATGTTTTTCTATATGCCTAGCGCTTAGGAGTTAACAAATTGATTTACTTGTACAGACGGATTTGGATCCGAAAGGTGTCTTCAGCTGCATGACTATCAAGCGCGTTCGTCCGTATGGTAATCACAAGAGACATCAGCACTTGTTTCTGGTGGAGACCTTGGATAGGACCTACTTTGTCAAGGCAGCTGACTCCAGGGCGATGGACATCTGGATAACATGTCTTGGTGCTCCCCTTTCCTCTTTGGTCCTGTGAATTTATACTTTTTTTTTTATGTTTTTTGTGTTTGTTGGTTTTCTTCCCTTGTTTTTCCTCCTTTTTTTTGCCTCGTCATTTTTCATATTTGGTTGTTCGCTTGGGTTGCTACAACGCATGTTTGGTTGCTTGCTTTTTTTTGGCTACTTTTTAAGTTTTGTTGCTTTTAAAAAAGTCTTTTGTGTGTTTGTGTAATCATTTTCGGTGCTTCTTGGGTTTAGACTAGTAGGTTGTTCTGGCATGGCCTTTAGGATATATGAATAGATGATCTTAGCAGCATTTCTCCTCCACCATCGTCGTTAAACGTTGTGGCTGCTGCTTTGTTCATGGAGCTCGCTGTTTACGCCACTGATATTTGTGACGTGGTAGCCGTTGGTTGCTCGCCTTTTTAATAGATCGCATGCTCAATTGTAGTAAATGTTTCTCACTCGCTTCACAGTAGATGGATATACCCGTTCCTAAGCGACTACTTCCTCCACTTTGCATGGCTTCTTGTGTGGCGTGATTTGAGCATGTATCCGTCGTTTGTTTGACCTGTCCAAAGGGCGTCATGTTGTTTGAACTGTCAAATCTACCTTCTTGTCTGTCCGACGGGCGCTTGCGTCACTCGGCCCTTGCCTGTTGTGTGGTGCCAGATGCTGTATCGAGGCCTTTATCCGGGTTCGTAGCATTCTCCATTTGCTGACCGTGTTAAATTTTTTATGCCCCTTATGCCAAGTTAGATTAGTGCAAACTGTTTATGAAGAGTTATGATTCATGCAAGTAGACTAGAATCTCCTTTGAAATATAGTATATATTTTGTTGCCTACACTTTTTTAATGCGCCGAGATTTCTGTCGGTATGTATGTATATATAAATCGTGTGAAATGTTTGCCTCGGCACCTTTTGTACAACGAACCCTGTCTTGTTTGGCAAGAAATGTTTATCACATATTTGTGTATTTAGGCATTTGCTAGTAATATCAAGGTAGATTTTATCTTTGAGGATGTGGAAAGGCTTTTGTTCTCTTTATAACTCCTATTTGATGGGACTTGTACGCACACTCGCGAGTGTTTGATTTATAAGCTACCGGGACAAGGTCCCTCGATGTTCCCGTGAGTTCATTCTATTCAGATATGCTTTTCGAAAGCTCAGGGAAGTTATTTATATGGAGAGTATAAGAATGGTTGACCCTAACCAACTAACGGCGCAGAGTGGATGTGTGAATCAGAAGAGTGAACGGTATGAAACGGGGATTATGCGATACACACGCACACGCACAAACACATACACACACACGCACACACACACACACAAACATACACACGCACAAACACATACACAATCACACACAGAAACACACACGCCCATGCCCATACACGTTGTACGGAGGGCACCTTGTCCGTGGGATACGTACTGCCCTGTGTACTATACACCTTGCCCCCTCTCGATCCCGCAAGCATGCGCGAGCACGGACACACGCACACGTCCTATCTTACGGGTCGATCACCCCATGTTCATACAAACACGCCTAGATGCACTCGAAGTGTCTACTTAAAGTCTCGAATCGTCTCTTCGAAAAAAGTCTCTTCTTACTCAACTCTACAACTACCAATCACCCCTATATATATATACAAACACAAAGACAATGTAGCTTTGTCCTCGACATAGTCAGAAACTCCAAATAGCATCGGCCTTTGGGCGGCAGGAGCTCGAAATAATTTTCAGCCACGCCGGAACGATTACAATATCTTCACCAAATCCCGCCTGCACTATACTTGGAAACATTGCGTCCATCAATTACATCATGATTTGGGCACATCCATTGCAAAATCGACGAGAATAACTTTAGCACACTGCCTCCACTGAGCCTGGCTTTTTCTGTATCGTTATGAGCCAGACTCAGTAGCGTTCCAATAATAATCAAGAGTGAGTTTAATAAAATAACAGAAGAATTTGTTGATGAACTTTATCATGCTGCTGCAAGACATAACTTAAACTTGGTTCATGAACCTTTGCCGTAAGTCGCTATTAGGTTGCTGCTCGCGAAGGGCGAAAAAGTTTGCTTGTCGACGTAGAAGTCAGGTTGAGTCGATCATTTGTAGAGCTGTCAATGCTTCTTGATGAAATTTCTTGGTCTTGCGGTGGATGGACTGAGCTGAAGACTGCATCGTTGTTTTGTTAAGATACAGGAATGGTTGCTGCCTCCATGTTTACGCTGTCGTCTTGCGTTCGGCAACTCCAAGATGCACGGTCAGCATGCGTTCTTTGCTCGGGAGATTTCCCCGACAGGACTGCCCTTGATGTGGACTCAAGAGCACGCGCTGACTCACTCTCACGCTCGGACGCACTCATCTCGAGGGGGTAGAGGCACTTAATCGAACGCTTAACAAGGTTTTGGGTACGCCCAAGCCTTACGAGAGCTGTCCTGCAAAGCCCATCGTGACTAAAATTTAGTTCCTCTATGCGTCCAAGCTGCCAGCGAAGTCGAGGAGTCTGCTCATTGACTACGACTACATCGCCCACGCATGGATGGCCCATCTCGGAGGAACCCTTGCCGCTGTGTTGCTCTCGAAGGAGACTCAAATACTCTGTCGAATACCTTTCCCATCGACTAAAAGAATCTCGGATGACCTGTCTAAACGACGCCGAACAGCCTTGGATGTCATGTCAACATCTACACATGAAGTATTTGAAGACACAAGAGGAACACACTGACCATGTACAAGGATGATTTGGAGTCAAGACTTCGTCCAGTGAGTCCGTGTTTATGTACGTCAATGGTCTGTTTTTAACTGTTAATTCAATCTCTGTTACCACTGTATCCAATTCGTCATACGAAAAGAGGGCGCGTCCTGAAACTTTCTTAAGGGATCGCTTAATTACGCGCACCAGTCGTTCCCAAACCCCTCCTTTCCACGGTGCTTTGGGGGTGATGAATTCCCATTTTACGCCCCTATCCTTCACAAAGTCATGAGTTTGCTTGCTTTGGAAAGCTTTTGCGTTTTTGCTGAGAATCAGGCTAGGTGCCCCTTGACGAGCGAAGAATCGGCGCAGACATGTAACGCACGCAGTCGAATCAATGTCTGGAACTAGGTGGATGGCTCTAGTCCACATGCAAGTGAATAAAAATACATATCATTTAGGTGTTTTTTGTTCTTGAGAAGATTTCCTAATTAAGAGAGGACCGGCAAAATCAAGACCGGTGTACTGAAATTGAACTCCTGTTGATACTCGAAACTGTGGTACTGGAGGAAACGGTTTTGCGCTATACGATTGTCCGCCTGCGACAATTTTTCCCCACAATAGTAGAGGTCCCACCAATCAGCGTGTGGCCGCAACACAATAGGCAAGCAGTCTCGTTTTGGATCTCATGTCTTACATTAAGTCTAATGCCAGCTGCTCCAAGTTGTTATAGCCCAACGCCACTCTGCTAAATCTACGAGTTTTGGACCTGGTCATTCGGGTTCGATTTAAGTTCATTAAAAATTGATACAATCAGTCGCAGGATCTCACTGATCAAACATTAATCAGAGATCACAGCAGATTATAAAAACTCAAGAATTTTTTTTTTTTTTTTTTTTTTTTGAGGTTCAACTTCAGAAGCATTTAGAAATAAATTTATAAAACAGGGTACAACAGCTCTTCAGAGCATGAGCTAATCGTTAATGAAGAGCCTCCTTGTACTTCGTGTGAAGCATGTTTTAAGTTGTCACTAAAACAACGCGACAGCATGTTTCGTAAATACTTGCCAAAAGCTGGTCAAGCAGACACTACGTTATCGTTTAAAATTGTGCTTAATAAGCCAAACATATATACAACTACCCTTTTTAACATTTAGCAATACAAACTGCACACCGCTTTCGTTTGAAATTACTTTGCTGAGGTCATTCTCTGCTTAAGCATTTTTGGTATAATTTAGGGTATTAGAACCAGTAAATCTTGATGATCTATTACTGTCTATAAGTTCGGATGTTTGTAATGTTTATCTTTTTCAAGTCTTGGAAAAGTTGCCCTCGTAAGGCTGGCATTATTCATAGATGAGCGCACATATTCTTTGCAAGAGGTTTTCTGAGCACCAAGGTCACCTGTGAACTGACATCAACTGAATCAACAAGCGGTTTAAAATTGATACAAAATCATACTTTTTGTTCATATGTTTAACAAGCATGCTTGCTCACAATAAAATTTCTTATACCCATGGGAAGACTTGCATGCTGCAAAATTGCTGTTTTTATATAACAAAATTATAGCTTTGCTTGACAGTGCTGCTGCATGGCTTGTACTAATCAGGTAAGAAAAGCCAGCAACAGCGAACCCTTTGGACCTGGGTGAAAACCCCTTTGAGACCATCTAAAACTTCTCTTCCACGCAGGGTGACTGGATTGCCTAGTTCTGTTTGTGATTTTATTGTGTCTCAGGTAATAATTTCGCTTGGATGGCAAAGAAAAGGAATGTTACTTCTGGAGGCCATGGCAATCTTTGGATGCTTTCAATTGCCAGTTGAATGAAAGCACATCCATCATGAAGAATGAAGTTTCAATTAAAGTAGAAAGCAAAAAAGTGCTACTTCCCAGTAACAAAGTGGCTATATCTTATCTCCAATAAACATGCATCGTCCATATTGGCTCATCAGTACCAGACTTACTTGTAGAATTACATTGCCAGCAAGACTGTAGGTGAGCTGCGACAATCATCGCTCAGCATTCAAGATTTTTCCTAGGTTACAAATTCTAATTACCTTGGCACCATAAATGAAATAAATGCGAAATAAATGTTGCAATAAATGCACATGAGACCCCATGAAGAAATATAAAAAAATTCTAAACTTAAGTTTGTGCATCATATTGTAATAAGGCAACCCCTAATTCTAGGTATGTAAGGTCTTGCCATAAACATAGCAAAACCACCAAAACCAATTGCAGAACTTACTACATAGAACCTCATTGTCATGGATTAACTGCAAGGATCACTGCCGTCAAAAAACATTTGTAGATGTTTCTAGTCTGAATTACATCATGCTAAAGTAATTATGCATGAAATTAATCAACCCAGCTTTTTATATACTAAAAGAAAGTATGACCTACGACTATTAAATTCATAATGTAAATACCAGATTGTGCTACTAGGAGGACTGCAGGTGTTCTTTCACTTGTAAGACTTTCTTAGCCTTTAAAAATCTTTGCTGTAACAGTCTTTTTAAATCCTTATAAGCGTGCTCCGATTATTAAAGATCAAAGCATTCTACGCAGGCAATAATATCGAAATACGTAACTCGCAGTCCCACCTAATTGGTTTACGTCGCTGCGATTTTGATGTCGCACAGGCGAATTTATCAACTTTCAGCACATGAATTGATAGACTAAATTCATGTACTCAAGTAGATAAACTCCTCAGCCTCCTGCAACAAGTCGATAATCCGAAGCCGAAGCTCCAGTCCTGTCTTGTCCAATTGCCGATCGAAAACGAGACTGACTGCCGATTGGTGGGACCTCTACTATTGTGGGGAAAAAAATGTCGCTGCCCGCCTACCCCTCCACACGTTACGCACCTATCAATTAAGTGCCTTGAGATTTGGCGTAGCATTGTGAATGAACATAAGTCATAGCGTCATTAGCACTACTGTCCATTACTCTCTGATGAGCATCCAAAACGATCAGCTAAGTTATTTGATGCTTGGGACGAAGAAAGATCGGAAATTTTATATTATCTGGTAGTTGGGCATTGCTTAGAAGGCCTTCACAGCGAAAGAGACCAGCTTCGTCTTTGAAAATGCGTTAATGCTCCTTATAAGATGGAAGCTAATCCGACTCTAGCAAGTGTAATTTTGCTTGTTTCAGGAGAAACGTCCCGGCTTCATTGAGTTCTAGCACGCGTAGGTCCCCGACCATCATTGATGCTCTGTGTTGGAGATTGAAAACAAATCTCTTAACAAATGCAACCGTACGCTTGAGCTTAATCCAACTTGAAAACCGTGTACAGTCAATGATCTCATCTCTTCGTAATAGAAGAAGTGCTTGTTCTCTGCTTAAGTGGATTGTTTGGTCGGCCTTCATTTCCTTAAGACTGTCCGCCGTCTGGTCTACGGAGTGGAACATCAGGGACCACTTTTCTGGGGCTAGTTGGAGCCAATCAGGACCTACCCTCCAGAACTTGTTATTCTTGAGGTCAGAAGGCATCAACCATCTGGTGGTTACGTCAGCCGGATTTTCTTGTCCGGCGACATGGTTCCATCGATCCTTGTCTGTGAGCGCACGGAACTTTTTTAGGCGTTCCTCGACAAATTGTTTAAAGTGTTGAGGCTTGTTGCGCACCCAGCAAAGAGCGGTGTAGGAGTCGGTAAGATAATGCTGTGAGTTTGGGTTTAGATCAATGACAGAGCTTAGCGCAGACTGCATCGGCGCGAATAAGTTTGCGACTAACAGACAACCCAATAACTCTAAACGGGGAATGGTTTGGTGCTTTATTGGCGCAACTCGTGATTTTGAGACAAGTAGGTTGGCATGGACCACGTTGGGTGATTCTATGCGAACATAAACCACCCCACCAAAGGCGACCTCACTTGCATCTGCAAAGCCAACGAGATTAACCGATTTAATTGAATTCCTTTCGCAAGAGTTGCGTGGAAATTCCATGGGTGCCTACTTCACTCAAACGTTTGAGCCATGATTTTACAAAATTAAGACATTCGTCTGGCAAGTTACAGTCCCACAAAATGTTTGACTTGCAGGCGGTTTGAAATGCGTGCTTACGGGGAACCACCATAGGTGCAAGGAGGCCTAGGCGATCATAAAGTCTTGCGAATGTTTGCAATAACCCTCTCTTGGTTAAAGGAGTTGACTTAGCCATTTCAAGAAAGGTATCAAACCGAAACACAATCTTATCCCCAGATCGATCCCACAGTATTCCTAGAAGCATAGTTTCAAGATTTCCTAGAGGCTTTTCGATGGAGTGACTTCTGCGTATGTTAATGATTGCGGAGCAGCACTGACACTATCATTCGCACCCTTCTTGGACTGGGTCCGCCTGAGACCAAATCGTCAACATACATGGAACGAAGAATCCGGTCAACGATATGCGGAAACTGTCTGCGATATTTTGACAAATGATGTTTAAATGTAGCAAGCAAGTGAAAGGGCGAAGATGTGACGCCGAATACGCAGCGCATGAATCGCAATTCACAAATTTCGTGTTGGCCATCACACGGCGAAAGACTTGTATCAAAATTGTTCACCCAATAAGTTCGTAGAAAGTTTTGGTCCTGTTCAGCGACTTCCACTTGTAAGAAAGCCTGTTGCACATCGGCAACAAAAGCATACTGGCGGCATCTAAATCGCATCAAAATTTTAAAGAGCTCGGGAAGTTAACACGTCAAACACGTTAATAAGTTAAACAAGTATTACAAATTAGTAATAAGGTGAGCAGATCAGATATGGGATGGACAGATAAGTTTAAAATATGTATCTGATACAGGAAGAGCTGGTAAAAAGCCATACATAACTTTAGAAATTTCTCTTCCTCTGACAGCTGTTATGCGAGTAGGTAAATCGCATTTTTACTTTTTGTAGTTTACTGCGGGTTTTTGCGCCTCCGTTGAGGGACCCGCAAAACTTTGATTAATTACTCATGACACGCGTCAGCAACCAGCTTTGTGACTGCCAGATGTGGTGAGATTGTGCGACTACCGTTCGTTGCGAGATCGAACTATTACGAATTGACAACTAAAACCTCGTACTCCAACTTGATCTCTTACTATCGCTTGAACTCTTATTCTTCTTGAACTCGTGTTCGTATTCTGTTCATATGCTTATTCTCCTAAACTACTCGTAACCTAGCTATATATACAAAAACGTAACTTACAGACGGCTAGAGTTGTCTTAATCGCGGATGATCCTTTCACCGTCTGGTCTCCACGCAGAATGTAGTAAGTAAATAAGTATGTCTATTCTCACTACAAATATAAGATAATCTATTGCGCACGCCATAGTCCCGAATACCGTCTTAACGCGCGTCATGCTCCCGACTTACAATAAGGGCTAGCTCTTGTGGAAGTCTATCCAATAAAACGGGAACTAATAAAGGTTCAAACTGCTTTGAATCAATGCCAAAAGCTTGTATGGATCTAATATGGTTTCCAATTGGTCATAATTGCGGCGTAATTTCTTCGTGTTATCAACACTTGTTAAGTCCGGAAGTTGTAAAATTGATTCCATGTGAGAGCTTATAATATATGCCTTTTTTTCCAATCCGCTCTTTTAACACTTCAAGAACATGGCTATAATTATCTTTAGTTGGAGGAAAACCTTCGATTGAAGCCAAGGCTTCTCCTGACAAAATAGGCCGTAAATAGTTAAATCTGTCAATTTCGTATAGATCCTCGTTATGATGTATGAGCGACTAGAAGGAATCCAAAAACGGTTGCCATTATTGGGCATCACCCGAAAAACTTTGCAGCTCTATTTTGGGAAGCTTAACTTTATTAGGGTTACAGGTGCTTGCGCTGATCGTTCTGAGTCGCTCTCCAACATTTGTGTCGTGTAGCCTACTTAAAATACTTTCTATTTCGCAGGATTTAATCTGAACCCTGATGACGATATCGGAAGCAATCTTGCCTTCCATGATCAATGCTTCTTCAGTAGATTTTTCATCATTTGCTAGCATGTCCTAGATTTGATCATCAATAATTTCAAGTTTTTCAAATTTTTTTTTTAACAGCGCATTTCTCAAACCTTCCAAGCCAGTTGCTTTTGAAGAGCTGCTAACTGCTATACATTCATCAATCGACTTAATCATCGAGGTGACCTCGCCTTGATTCCCCGCGCGCTTCTTAACTAATACTCTTAAGGAAATTGCCTCAGTCATCGTAAGGACAACAGACAGCAATAAGGAAAGAAGCTTTTAGAAGCTTGGAGATCAAAACTAAGCTGCGGCTTACAAATTCCACGAATCCTAGGCAAGTTCCTGGTTCTTGAAAAACTTTTTCTTATTCGAGAAAAAAAAAACGCTTGCGCTACTTCGCATGATAACATTAGCAAGTCGCCGCAACAAAAGCAGAGCTACTTCGAGCCTGTCACGAGAAGTAAGTATGGTAAACGTTCAAAACTCACAATGAATGACCCGTTAGCACAACAAACAACCGATGTCCAGTCAACACAACCCGAAATGTAATGACTCGACGACCAAAGCAGGAAAGCTCTCGTGAAGACAAGACACAAACAGACAAACCCAGATTCCTTATCTAATGCAAACAAACCAACTGGCCACCTTGTACGTTAGGGCACCTTGTCCGTGTAATACGTACTGGCCTGTGTACTATACACCATGTCCCCTCTCAATCCCGCACGCATGCGCGAGCACAGACACACGCACACGTACTATCTTACGGGTCGGTCAACCCAAGCTCATACAAGCACGCCTAGATACACTCGAAGTGGCTATTTACAGAAAGACAGCGCTTGTAGTTACTTGAGGCTTTGGAGGCACGGTGAGTCGGTTCGGCTTGCAAGAGACAAGACAATGTATGTATATATATATATATATATATATATATATATATATATATATACAAACATACATACATATGGCTTCTTGTGCTAGCACAACAAAAGCAGCGATTAATTGGAAAAGCCTGCGAGATTATATATAATCCCCGTCGG
>QQSS02198421.1:0-12373 GCA_003687565.2 Craspedacusta sowerbii
GTCGGTGATCTTTGGAGAGCTTCCTTTTCACGCCTTTCGACGTGGAAGGCTGCTCCTCAGTAGCACCTGCCTTCCCCAAAGGGCCTGCGCGCAGGGCACTTGCGGGTCGCTCTTTGACGGCTTCACCCTGAGGGTCATGGCGACGCAAAGTTGCTTTTATCTCATTGAAGAGATGTTTATACGTCGGCTGTGGTGCTTCAAATCGAGAATCAGACACACCCTGTTATTTGAAGGCGGCAAGCTCCTTGAGCATGTCGGTCTCTATTGGAGCCATCGATTCTTGAATCGAAGCCTCCATTTTCCTTTCCAAGCGCTCTTGCATCTGCAAGAACAACTGAGACTCAGCCATATGAAAGTCAAAGTTCTCCGCTTGCTGTTCCATCTTTAAAGATTTTCTAAGATTTAAATAGCAAAACAAAAAGCAAACTTAGCTGTGAGTGGATTCACTCCTAGTCGATCCTTCGCGTAAGCAGAAAGAGATGAAGCGCTGGATCCGAGCGTGCGCAGAAGCGTCAGCTTCAGGCGTTATTCCCTGGGGTCATTTACAAGGACCACCAGACGACGAAACGCATATCATCAAGCATCAACCTTTCGAAAACCTGATTGTTGCCAAGGTAACCCGGCAGCACCATCTCGGAGTTCGCAGGCAAAGGTTAACAGCCAGAGACCTATGCTGCTGCGGCTAAGATGTATTAGTAAAGTTTTCACAGTATTTAGAAACTTTGCAGCTGCTTAAGAAAACGAGAGCTCTGCATGATCATCAATTTCTTAAGCATCATTTGACTTGCCACGCATTGATAACACTCCGCATAGCATATAAACCATGGTTGCCATATGTAGTGCTGTGGTTGCGCTATTTCTTAACCATGAAAATCAGTTGCTAAGGTATAACCACAAATACTATTTGACAAGATGTGCACGTACACAATGAAATGAAACTGCATCGAGTGGTTCCAGATATACCTATTGCGCAGGAGACAAATGGTCGTTATGGAAGATATTGAGTCTGATGCGTGAGTTTCTCAAGCATGGCGTTTTTAAAGGTTACTAGGTTAGGTTCGTTATTATATATATTACATATATTATTATATATATTATATATATAATATATTATTGTGTTGATCCTTATTATATATATACTACATTCTTTTTTTTATAAGAAAATTTATACCGGAATGTTTTCCCGACACATGATCTGAGGAAGTTAATGCCCTATGTCTGCAAGGACATGCTGACATTTGCATTCTAGTGTGGTTGGAAATTTATTTGACAAAATCCTGTGACTTTGGTCAGTCAATGTTTTGATTCTCTTTGATAAGATCAAAAATTGCACCAAAGCTTGCACTTTTTCAAGCACCTTTATAAATTTCAAAGCCTACATGTGATTCATCTTTGATTTCTGCATGCTCAAAAAACGTATAAACTTACTACGGTATCTCATGTTATTATTGTTTAAGTAGCCTTCAATATGATTCCGTTGCGTTGTGCCTGATTAAAAATAACATGCCTTTTTGTGTTCTATCTATGGTTAGGAATTTCTAACTTCCGTTGTTTTTCATTTCATATAATCGCTGGTATTAATCACTCACAATTATTGCTTGGCTGCTCAGTGGTTCAGCACAGAGTGTGTTGCTCATCCAAATAAGAATTTGTATTTATGATGTTTATTTAAATATGACCATCAATGAGCTAAATAGTGCTGATTTTAAAATAAATTTCAACGGCATTTCTTTTTTGTATTTTCCTTGTCAATCAGGTGATGCTTCTTTTGTTATTGACAGTTGCCACTAATATGTGGCTTGCTTTGGTTTGGCAGTATATATATTGTTTCTTAAATTGGTTTTTGTGTTGTCAATAGCTAGCTTTTGTGTTGTTTCTAGCAGGTTTTTTTTAACAGCTAATGTGATATTTCATGTTATTGAAGCCATGACTTTTTCTTAAGTTGTTAATAGCTTAAGTTGAATAAATCTAATAGCTGGCAGATTTTTATTTGATTGATCAGTTTACTATGGGAGTCAGAGGCTGTGCGAACAATATCCTGGAGAACATTTTAAGCGAAGTTGTTATAATTGGCAGCTAGAATATTGCAAATTTTGCTAACATAAAGTTCACAATATTTTTAAACAACACCAAACAAAATGTAGGATCTGTATGTCTTTGAATTGTGTGTGTTTGGTGACAGTCTGTTTCATTTCTTTTCTACTTGGAGAGCATGATCTGTACCTGAAGCAAAAGATGACTTCTATTCAAAGAGTTGAGAAAGATCTAAGAAGCTACCTTCTGAAGCACCATCTTCCAGATTTATTTGAGGTTGGTAATGATTATCCAGCCAGATCCTGTGTCATACAAGTATTATTCTTGCTTAAAAGCTTCTGGCTTTCAGCCCTTCAATTATCGAATCTTCTTTTCTAACCGCCATTTCGGTCTGCGCATTTTCACTGGAGTTCATTTTTTTTTGGAATGTTGCATGTTTTTCACTTGTGTGAGTATGCTTTGCATAAAAAGATATATTTTTCTTAAGATTATTTCATTTATGAAGGCAGTCGCTTAGCAAGTGATGAAGTTTGGGTACTTGAAAGTGTTGGAAATCATGTTGAGTCTTTTTAGCGTTTGTTAGAAATGATGAGTCAGGCAAAAGTTCCATTAAAATTTCCAGTTAAATGTTTTCTTTAATTTCAGTTTGTATGGGTTTGTGCTGTTCTGTTCTAATTTGGCAAATGCTTATTCACGTAAGGGGTCCCGAAATTTAAGGGATTTAGGGAGCACAATTTTTCACTTGGACCTGTGATTCTAAATAAAGTGATTAAACCTAAAATTAACAATTTTTGCACAATTTTGTAGAATTTGATAAAATTAATTTGAATAGGAACAGATTACTTCGTTCATCTAATAATGGTTTCAAACTACACATATAAGCATCCACACACAGACACAAACACCCACCCATCTTGTTTGAAACTATGAAGTTGCTGTCGTTTTGTTTGTGCTCAGCTCCTTTACTGGGGAATGCCTGTCACTCCTCGCTCTTCAAGCAATGGGAAATTCATTTCAGATTGCATTGTTCAGATCATAGCACAGATCGCATGGGGGTGCACTTGCTTGTTGACAGTAATACATTGCTATCATATGCGAATGTCCGAGACATGTTGTGCTGTTGGTTGTTCGAACAGGCGTGTACAAGAAGGAGGTATCGCCTTTAATTGAATTCCTGTTACAAAGATCGACGTTACAAGTTGATCGCTGCCGTTATAAGTACGGGTCGAAATCCGACAACGGACGCTCGCCTGTGGAGTAAACACTTCTCATCAAGTTAGTACCAACCTACAGATTTTCGTAATCGTTTGGTCACTATAATTAAAGAAGATAAGAGTAACTTGTATACAAAACGTTATTTGTGGACACAGACCCAATTGTTGAAATCGACTACTTACATTCTAATTTGCCAGTACTAATTAAAGCCTTTTCAGTTGTGTCTGGAAACTATTCTCGATGCGAATTCGAAGCAGCATCGCCAAGTTAGTTGGCCAGTATGATTTTACACTGATGCTCCCTTGTGCTTTTTCGTTTCAGGGGCAAAACTGATGATAAGTTGAGTCAAGATTATGTGCCTCCGATATTTGAAACTTATATGCCGTCCCCCCCTCCCCCCTGCAAGCACTCAGGAAAGTTTGAGAGGCGTCGAGTTACAAAGAAAAGAGGCTTGAGTATGACAAGTCTAAAGATGCTGCTCAGGCTTTGCTTACTGTGGCACGCGTACCGCTGAACTGACTATATTGAATCCCCTGATGAATCACCAGTTGCAGGCATTATAGACAGGCCATATTCAAGCAAGTGTCATGTAAGGAGACCTATAAATCGTTAATGAAGGAATGTTGAGCTTGCGCCAGGAAGTATTTGAACTGCCGGAGCTTCCAAGTATTTAAAAAACTGATGAGTTTGCTCAAATATGCTGAGTAAGTGACATGGTTGACTGCACTTTTCACAGTTCATATTCAGAGCCTATGGTCATATATACTATGAGTAATTATGCTAAACTGTGTACTGCTATGTCTCTGCGTGAAAAACTCACTCTTGCACTAATATGGCTGCGAATAGTGCTGCCAAAGAATTTTTTAGCCCTTTAATTTCACGTCTCAGGTGCAACTGCTTCTCCTATATTAAGCAACATGATTGGCGTTAAATTCTGGTACCAGCATTGATACTATGGTCTGAACGCGAAGAACTGCAGCAAATACTGCCTATGGCATTCAAGACTTTCGTGCAGGATGGTGTATTCTAACTAGGAACTCCGCAACATAATTGAATTCTTGATTGGTGCTACTCTTTATGGTGCAGTTTCCTTTCCTTTGCATGGTTGGGGTGGATGTACCAGTGCCAGGCATATCACGGAAATTAGTGCATTTCTTGAAATGCTATTACCTAGAGATGGTGTGCTAGCAGACAGAGGCTTTTAAGTCCGAGCCTCTTTCAGCCATCACAATGCAGTCCTTACAGTTCCTGAGTTACCAGAGGCAAGAAGCCGCTAAACCCAATTGATTTGGAGGCCCCAGCTGTATGAATACATGTTGATAGGGTAATTGGCAGTGCCCAGGTCTGGAAAAAGTGAACTGGATTCAATCGAAGGAATAGATTTGAGATGAAGAAGGGGTAGAAAATGTAGGTTTTATGCTAGTGAATATATACAAAAATTACAGAAAAATTGCATCTTAAAATTACTGAGTTTCTCTTCGCTTCGTTTGTTTACTTTTTAAAAGACAATCTGTGCACTTTCACGTTCTTGGCACATAACATTTTAACATAGGCATTTCTTGATAAAGATTTTTCCTCTGACCAAGCATCTGAGGAGCAAGGCTGCATAGTCTCTTCCTGAGACGGTGTGTCACCCAATAACATCCTTAAGCTACTGCTAGTAGTCCCAAAGCATTCCCATTCGGATGTAGATAAGCATCATTCATAATCAAGAATTCAAAAGACACAAACGTGTAGTAAAGCATACATTTGAATTAATTAGCTCTTTCTTTCTGACATCCTCTAGGCCAGAATGTAACTTGAGAGAGGCTTTGCAACATTATATTATAAACATAGGAGTACGTATATAAGGTGTAGTGAAAGGAAAACGTAAGTTTCTTTGAAATTTAGGCATAAATAAAATCTTTCATAACACTGGAGATCAAAAAGTTATGCTCAAGCCGCTTGCAAGGGCCATTTTGAGATGCATCTGTTTCGAGGCCAGATGCCATTGCTTCGCGTCTTTTTAGCTGAAACGTTCCATGGCCTCGTAAGCTTTCATTGCTTTCAAAGTTTACGGTTAGGAATTTTCAGTTATGCACACCGTGATATCACCAAACTCCAACTGCGGTGAATCAGAGGCTTCTCTGACTGGAGTAAACAAAGCATCAGCGCGTATTGGTCGCAAGTCCCTATAATCGATATCTTGGACTTATACAGATCCAATTCCTTTTTAGACAGATGGCTAGTGTAGCCAGAAATTAAATGCAAAACATTGACCGGAATAGCTAAAATTTTCCTTCACTACAGAGAATCCAGTATGCTCGCCAGCCTTACTCGTACTTGACCGGTATAATGGCGGATGTGCACATGGTTGAAAAGGGTCTTTATGAAACACTTCCACGAATTGTGGGGAGTTTTGTAAGACTATTATAAATAAATGATGTGGCACTCGCATAACATGCAAGCATGTCAAAGCTCGTTCTTTCCTGCTAGAGTAGGCTTTGTTAAAACCCAGAGCAAAGATTTTCTGCCTTCTCTGTAATGATCGGATGAATGCGGGCTCTTGAAAAATGCAGCATCAGAGGAGCAATTATCGGGGAGACAAAATTTTCTTTTGTCCCTTTTATTATAATTCTTTCCTTTTCATTGTGTCCCCAGGTATCGTTTTGTTTTTTAAAGATTTCGAAAGACATAAAATTTTCTTTTCGTAGAGACAAGATTCAACACTGTGCAAGAAATACAAAAAGATCAGGCAATCCAACCCTGCAGTTATTAGCACGTTTTGGCAGGACTTTGTCGAGGAGTTCTTTGTGCTGTGTATAATAACTGTAAAAGAAATTAAGCATCATTTGTAAAAGGTTGTTTTGAAGTGGGGACGTGTTGTGAGATCAAGACATTTGTGTATGTGTGTGCTGGAGATCTTTTGGATAATGCTGACATTGAAGAAGGGCCCCGCAATATATACATACACCGTGCGCAGTTAAATCTCAATAAAGTCGGCATATTTTGCAGACCTTCGCTTGCTTTTTTTTGGGCCTTCTAAGACAGTTTGATGTTGAGTTGCGTGCGCGCCTCTTTGGGCCATGCTTTGAATTGGGTTTCGTTTGGTCTTCGGCCGTTTGTACCTACTTTTGGTGTTATAGCGGTCGTTGTCTGGTCTCTTCTCGCTCGAATGCGAGTCTCTTTCTTCTTCGTCTTTAGATTTTGTCGGTAGTTTTATCGATTGCTAAATTTTCGGATTTCGGTGAAAAGCTTTGGCTTAGGCATTTACTACATACGAGCGCTCGCCTAGCTTTTTTCATGCACCGTCCTCTTTTCTAAGTGCGAGAGATATCTCCTAGTTCGGGTTTCATCCTCGCGGTATCTCCAATTCATAGCGGCGGCGTTTCTTATGCTGTGCCATCGTAGTCTGTTGGATTTTTTTTGCTTTTTCCCATTTTTTTGCTCCCAGCTGTAGACGTGTTTTTCCAGTTCAGAACAGCCTTGTAGTAGTCCTGGTTGCAGTCGTTTGCTGTCCTAAACAGTCTTTTGACGATTTTGACTGCAGATTCGGCTTTCCTTTTGATTGGCTGTTGTGCTGGTCGATGAGATTAATAGCTAACTCCCTATCCGTGGCGAATTTTGTAGGAAAATGTGCAGACTCAAGAAGAAGGGATGCTGAGACTAACCCACGGTAGGATAGACTTGGCCTCGTTTTAGAAGAAAGATCTAGCACTTCTTGTAGAATGTTTGTTGTTCACCACCCGTCGCTTTTGGTCTATATTTACAAACTCGTGCCGTTTATATATGCAACATAGAAACTACCCAATTAACCCACAAAATTACACGCGAATTATGTACACTTATAAATAATTGCATAGACATAGAAACAAACAGAAAGTACACATACGAAAGTGATTAATAATACAAACAGAAATTAACGCACATTAAATTGCATTCATCATGAAGTTGCTTGACGGAAGTTACTTAAGGTCTTTCTTGACACTCCGGGCGCCAAAAAAAGTTAATAAGCTAAGCTGAAAAAAATTGGTTCATAGTTCTTGACTTGAATTTCAATCCTTCAAAGGGCGTTCCCGAGTCGCAGTGGTCGAGCTCCTGCATCGCCAGCATCTTTTTGTTGGTCAGTCGCTTCGGTTGGATAATTAATGCGTCTTCCGTAGGCTCTCTTTTTCGAACACAGTTCGTCATAGATTTCTTTGGCTTTTTTGTCAAAAGGGCTGCTTTTGCAAGTTGTAGCGGGGAGGTGCTGAGAGCTTCGTCGGTAAATGTTGCAGGATGAACAACATTAAATCCCAGCCGTGGTAAGGTGATTTCCGAAAGTGGAGCTACACTTGCTTAGCAATCACCAAGGAAACAGTATCATGGTAATTGAGATCGCACTGAACGCAAGGCACTATTGTGTTACAGTGGGTCTTGCCGTACATTTCGAACGTTGCTTTCCTAAGTCGGGCAAACCGCTCGTCTGTCACTCTTGTAAACTCCATTGATGTATTACAACTCTTCGACCTTCATTACATCGTCGTGCATGAACTGAATTAACATGGAAATCGGCAGGTAAGCTGTAGACGACGATCTGTCACGTGCATCTCTGCTCCCTTCTTGTAAATTACCTTAAGCGGTAGTTTTGCAGCTTTAGCAACAGACATTGCAAACACTTTGGCGCTGCTGTTAAAGACGTTCTGAAGATTGTTTCCAGTGGCTTGTGATTAGTATAAACTATCACTTGAGTGCGCCCATAGATGTATTGGTCGAACCTATAGCAAGTAAAAGCAATCGCTAAACATTCTTTTTCGATTTGCGCGTAGTTACTTTCAGTCGTCGTCATTGATCGTAGTCAATGTGATGGGAAGCCCTTTGTGTGAAATCGTTCTCTTTCAGTCATTAGCATGTATGAATAAACAGCATTGACTAGTTCTGGAGAAGTTCAGTGTGGGATAACGTTTGTAGTTGGACTATCACACACTTGTAGCCAATAAAGAGGTTTTATCAGCAAACTCTAGCTTAGTTGGACAAGTGTGCAAAATCGCTTCGTTGCAGCATCGACAAACATCTATGAACAGACAAGGGGGCGCATTAACAGATTGCGGCTGAATTAGGCGTGAAAGAACGTTTGTTGTTGGGTTATCACACGCTTTTATACACGATTAAAGAAGTTATTAACCAAGCTGGAAGAGTTCTCGAGATTAGTAGTTCATTTGCTATTTCTTTGTAAAGGTGAACGGTGCATTTTTTTTTTATAAATAATGGTTCGCGTTACTGGGAACAAGAGCAAGAACAAGAACATCATGATCGCCTCGACACAGCAACAAGACAAATGCGCGCTGGCGCTGATGACGGTGTAGCAGAAGACCAAGCAAGCAGTAAAGGTTATAAAAATAAAGGACCCTCTGGGGCGGGGCTGACTCCGAAAGGCACTGGGTGTCCAAACGTTTGTCAAATGCGAACTCTGTTCTTGACGTGGCAGAAACCATCATTCGCGTCAGGTATCGAGAAGATTTTCGCGTTAGCTCACCTCGGCAAAACTTAGGCCTACTCTATTGTTGGCTGCCGGTAACGTGGTCTTTGTAGGACTTGGTTAAGGTCCTCAGGGTCAATGCGGATACGCAGTTTATCAGTTCCAGGCTTTCTTACCACCGCCATACTGTTTGCTAATTTTGTTGACTCGTTCACTTCTGCGAGTATCCCCTTTTGTACCAGCTCGTCAATCGTTCCGGTGTGCTCGCTTTAATCCGCATTAAGCACACTTGCTTTTATCTCCAGTCTTCTCTCTAAGATTTTTTTGACTCGCTGCGGGGTTCGTTTTTCGGTTTCCTTTTATTCTTATTGTAGTGAAGCTCGTCGGGTTGGACGGCGTTAATGCTATTAGTTTCTTGGAAGCGGCTTCGATGTTGCGGCAGATCGATATGGCTGTCGTCAGCTTCAAACCCGGATCGCGCAGCAGTCGGCGTTGAATCCCGGAGTCCTCTTTTCCGAAAACGATTCTGTCCCTTATCAGGCTCTCCTCCAAAACATCAAACTCACGTGAGGCTGCCAGTTGTCGGGATCATGTGATAATCACCGATGGACTCGTCGGTCTCCTGATTTCCGCAAACGAACTTAAAATGCTCATATCCGAAGTTTCTTGTTGGCACGAAATGGTCCTCCATTTTTGCTGCTCATAGAGATGCATTTGGATCTCGACCGTATATGGTGCGTTGGCAAGTAGCAGGTGTTTGGGCTATGTCATGGGTCCTACCTGCGGTGTGTATGCAAGTGTTTGAATTATGATGTACTGTCAAGACCCTTAAGGAAAGAACATGTTGCATTTCAGCCACGATTGAGCGCATCTTTAGAGCATGCTTTGCCAACAATCGACTGTAACGATAGAAAAATAATTAAACTTGAGAGAGAGGTTGGTAGTTTTGCCGAGAATCAAGTTGGAATCACAGTTTCTGATGAAATCAAGAATCTTTATTTGAAATCTTAAATTATTAATCTGATAACTTAATAGATGGCACTCAGGAGACCTTATGTAAATGACCTACTTTTTCTATAAACCAGATTGGTTGTGGTTTATTCTCATTAAAATTTTATCAGCGATGAAACGATGTAAGGCTCTTGTAAATCAAACATTTTTGTTGTTTGGGTAACAAGAAATTTATTTATATTTCATATTTACGTTTATATCATGGGCTTCTGTGAATATCTGATTGAGTACGTTGCTGCGGCTGCCCAGTATAAGGTTGGAATCGTAAATTTTAAGTGCCATCCGCCTTAAGACCGGTGTAGATGTTATAGATGCTTTCTCTAAAAGCTCCTGGAAGATTAAAGAATCTAAAAAAAAAAAACCACTTCAGAAAGGATATCGGGGAGGCTTTGAATAGACAAAAGATTTTGTGAAGAAGCTAGTGGAAGTTCTGAGCGTTCTATCAGCAGATTTGTAATTTCGTGTCCGATTACGAGTGAGCATGGCGCTTTCATTCCGGCCATCTTTTTATCAACATCTGCATTTTCTGGTATCGGGAAAATCAAATCGAGTGTCGTTCTTAGTCGTCGTCCCATCAAGCATTCCGCCGACGCACGAGTTGTACGTTAGGTGTCGGCTGGCCGTCTTCTCCTCTCTCGGTTCCGATGTATAGATCTTCTTTATGTGAACTTTCACTAGGCCCAAGTCGTCTCCGAAAATAACTCAGTATTTTTGAATCGATCTGCGTCGGCGTTTCCTTCGCCCATTGTGTCTCAATTTCTCGTCCACTCACCATGGGTCCTCGTAGTCGTTGGCGGATTCTGTGACAGTGAAGGTGGACGCAACCTGCGT
Organism: Craspedacusta sowerbii; assembly: GCA_003687565.2. NCBI lineage: Eukaryota > Metazoa > Cnidaria > Hydrozoa > Limnomedusae > Olindiidae > Craspedacusta > Craspedacusta sowerbii. Next base: position 10,529 of record QQSS02198421.1, read on the forward strand.
CGGTCAAACCCGAAGTCGTAAAACGAAGCTTTTAGCCGATCGATGAATAAACTCCAAGTTTTGTAGTGTTGGATCGGAATCTTTTGGTTGTGTTGCTATCGTTAGCTGGTTCTCTTTTCGTCGCCACTTGTTATATTCTCCGCGTATCTTGCATTTAACAATAAATCTCTGTTTTATTACCAAGTGTAGTTGTGTATTATTGTCAGCACAAAAACCCAGCCCTTAAATTATAACAGGCACTAAACACTAAATCACTAAATCGTATCCATACGCGATTATCATATCATGTTTATCGAACCTTTACTCTAACTTAAATTGCATGGCTCAAAACGCATCATCTTTCTTCCCGACAAGTTACTTATTAGAGTTTCTCATGTCCTCCATGATGATGAAGGCAGATCCCAATGATTTGGAAGAGCTCAAGCATGTGTTTCGCTTTGATCAGACGTGTCCCAAAGAGTCGAGAGCAAAGTTGTTTAGAATTTGCAGCAAGAGACTGGGTGGCAGCAGCTGATTTTGCATCCTCGCTGTCGAAGAGCAGCAAGTGGAGTAGAAGATTGCAGTCGTTACAAAACTCATAGAGTTTTGCTAGCCCAAAGATGTTGATTTTGAAGCTGTTTTAATAATTTAAAGCGATTTTAATGGTTAGTGTATGAATCAAGGAGCGTCAGGATACGGGAAAAACTTCAATTTGACTAAATCAGAAACTATTGCCCTTTTTTGCCTCTCTCGCTTGGAATTCATTGACTGCTTTACCAGCAAGTAGAGAGAGATCCTTTCACTAAAGCAATCGATCAGACAAGCAGTAACCCGTCATGTATGTTAGTATGCCCTATAATAGTTTATTTTTTAATTTATGCCAGATGAAATTTTTGATGGCGCAAAAGGTGCCGGTTACGTTTCAGCAAATCAGTCTGGAGACTTTCTCTTGTCATGCGATGACGATCGGTCTGGCGGGTGCGAGCTATGCTAGCGTCTGCTGTATTATTCGTTCCGTATGAATAATGAAGGAAGAGGTTAACGGGAAATTCCATTTGTTTGAGAATCAAGGCTTTTCTTGATGGATGAGTTTGTTTTAGCCTATTATGGGCAGGGCTAGGGCTAGCAAAGAAGCGTACCGACAATATCCGATCGCTGTTTCGTACGCCTGAGAATACGTCATAATAACATTGCAGTAAGTACTCAGGAGTAGATGATGCATTATTTATATCTTTTTTTTATGATATCATACAGTAAACTTGTGGTTACTTGAGAATTCGAAAAAGTTCAGTTTGGAATTTTAGAGCTTGCTGGCTGCACTTCTGGTAAACAAACCTGCAAATGGAGTGCTCTTTGTTCTTGAGAAGATTCTGGGTTTACAACGGAATTCTGACTTCCTGCTGTCACTGCAATGGTATGTTTTTGAAAGGCATTTCGTAAGTGATAATTCTGTGTTTGCTGATTCATGAAGTGAGAGAACCAGTAATGTGCTGATGTTGCATTGGATTTTATTCATTGCAAGTTTGCGTCATTGTGTTTAGGGATTCGTTTATTGACTCTGAAAAGCGTCCTAGTCGTAAAATTGATAATCTGGATTTCATCTGGCGTACTGATGATAAATGTTTTGAACCATCTCCGGAAATGCACCAAAAGGCACATCAGCATTATAACCATACTATCGTGCTTATGTGTTTCAGGTATGTATACCTTTTTTCTGTTTATAGACAACCCGTGCGATCTTGACTAGTGCCCCCAATTTTATCATCAGCTACACATTTTTCTTTCAAAGTTTCCACTTTTGGCTTTTATTTTGCGAATATGTATGTATATATATATATATATATATATATATATATATATATATAT
>QQSS02198432.1:0-5000 GCA_003687565.2 Craspedacusta sowerbii
TATATATATATATATATATATATAAAGATATATATAAAGAAGCCCCGATCAGATAATAATGGTGCCACGTTAAGTCTTCTTGAGAGCAGGAAGTGCGGAATTTGGAAGAGGAAAGGCAAATGGCAACTGCAGTCCAGCAGGATCAACAAGGCCGATTGTTGAACTCGCCGGACTTGGAGCATTAAGCATGTCATGGAATGAATGGGGAGGATGAGCCCATTCCCTCTTAAGTTTCTCCTACAGTGTTCAAATGATGTCACTTTGTCGCACAAAAATCTCAAGAGTTGAAGGTTACAGGACAGTCCGGCATGTGGTCTCTGTGAAGGGGCAGGGGAACCTGAGGTACCTGCTTGCAGGATTTAGGAAGGCCCTAACATCTGGATGGTAAACATTTAGGCACAATCTTGACCTGGAGGTGTTACACTCGGCTAAGCATACCTGTGCGCTAGCAAGGTACTATGTATTCTGTTCAAGAAGAAGATCAGACAAGGTGGACAATTTTAGTCGACAATGCTCTGCCTGGTCAAATCATCTTGTTGTCGAAGCGGTCTTACCTGGTTTTGATCGATAAGGAAACGAGACAAGTCGTGTTTGGACAACTAACGGTTACTTGAGAGGAAATAATTGACAGAGCACATCAAAGAAAGTATTGACGCTACCAAGATCGTGCCAGTGACAATTAGGCGATCGGTTGCATGTGATTTATTGACGTTTGAGTTGGGCTGCAGTGTAACTCCAGGTGCTTGGATGAGACAGTTTTTAAGCGGGCGTTCATTAGGTCGTGAAACTGGCTAGCGGTCACGGCAGCTTGTTCGCCTTCCCATACCATGCTATTGATTTGAGTCTTTTCTGCCATGCCTAGGCATTTTCGCACCAACTTGTCTATTCGCATCTTGATGATCTCCACCCTGTAGAGTACAACAACAGTTACTGTCAGCGGCCACATTTACCTTGTTAATTACCCGAAAAGCATACAGCGACCTTGAATACACCATTCATCAAGTGGCAGACTTTATTTTCAGGCTTTATTGAAATCATAAATGAAATGCATCGATCTCTGTTCGTATGTTTCCCAAGTTTTAGTTCTTCGTTTCCGCTGCCCTCGGAGCATGTACTGATTTCACTTGGAACCCAGGTCCATTAAGCGTTAACAATTTGACAAATTACTCCTTATTTTAAGAGAAAAATGAATCGTATGCAAGTATATATAACGTAGAGAACGCCTGAACTTTGAATAGGTTTTGGACCAAACTTTTTCAATTCAGGTGCAAAGGGATTTTATACATGGTCGTGGCGAGCTTCTCCGGAGTCATTTGTTCAAGACGCAGCCGTGTTTATTGACCAATGCTTCCAAGATGGCGACAGACACAGTGGACCACAGTAAGGAACCCGACATGGAAAACGACGAAGAGAGACATTTAGGTCCTGCCGACGCGCCAGCAGAAGTTGTTGTTACGCGCAAAAGAAAAAATGATGTCATCCCTATGGAAGCAGACTCGAAAAGGCCGTCATTTCCTCCTGTGTCTGTGGAAGCATCTCTGGTAGGTACTTGTTGACGTTTATTGGCAGTCGCTTGTCTAGCAGCGCTGCCTTGAATGTACTTGATAAGGTCCGTCTTCAGAAACTCATAATTTGCCAGCATTTAAGCTGAAAAATTAGTTAAGAGAGCATTCCTAAAGCTTGTCGGTAAGGTGTCTAGGGTACTCCCCCTCCCCCAAGAATCTGAATCTTATGTTTTCGCTTGCCTTCCTTACATGTGTAGTCTTGCTTTCCAAACCAATACATTTGAAAGACAGCTAGATTTTTCCTCTTTGTTCGCCTAACAAGACAAGATTTCCTTTTTAACACTTCCTTTCAAGATTTGAAAGTGTAAGCGCTATGATTAAAAAATGTATCTCTTATTTTTGAAGTCATGTGGTAGTGTCAACTTTGGTTTGCACTGTATGGACACTCCATGGGTACATTGCACACAAGAAGCAGTTGCATGTACGATTTTTGTTAATCATATTCTTTTACAGGGCTTTGTTAATAAGTTTCTCTTCATGTAGATCTTGTCCAACCTTTTGTGTGTTCGCATAGCTGAGCTTGCAATGTGAGGGTATTTGATCAGCAGGTTGCAATTTACTATTTGTGTGATCAGCTACTATTCGCAGCTCATCATATTTGCATATTGTAAGTCCTTTAAGCCAACTTCATCAAACTTTTTTGTGATTTTATGTGTTCCTTATATTAGTATGAGCTTTTGCTAATGGTGTTCATCAAAATTTTTTTGTTATTGATGTCATAACTACCTATTTCTACACTATAGGGTGGAAAGACAGAATTTCGAAAAGTTCCAGTTCCTCCACATCGGTACACACCTTTGAAAGAAAACTGGATGAAAATATTCACCCCTGTTGTTGAACATCTGCGCTTGCAAATTCGCTTCAATTTGAAGAAAAGAGTTGTTGAGATAAGGGTGGGGCTATTTTCATGACAGATAATTTATGGTTCTGCTGTGATTTAGTGTTTACAATGTCATAATTTTGCCCAGACATAAACCTATGGTTTTTGTTTTTTAGCTGAGGACCTGTTAAAAGACCATGCCTCTATGACGCTTAGGAATGTGTTTTGAACACATGCATTATTACAAGTGATGCTATTTTCACTATGAGGATCAAAGTTTTCTTGATTTCACTTATGTAGCAGTTAGGGTTTGTAGAATGTTTTATTGCGGTGATTCATATTAGTTTGCTCTTGAGTAGTGGTCTATTGATATTCTTAGACCTGCTCTGAAACGACAGACCCTGGAGCCTTGCAGAAGGCAGCAGATTTTGTCAGAGCATTCACCCTTGGATTTGAAGTTGAGGTCTGTGTTGAGTTGTTTTGTTCTATGTTTTATGTCACCTGCACAATTGCATGCTTTCTGCTTGAAGGTATCAGAAGTCGTATTTGGGATGATTTTTATCAAATACACAGCAAGTCCAAATTAAAAAAAATGTTTGAAAATTCGATATGTTTCTATTTTGATAGTTGGTTAGCTTATTTGCACTGATGTTGTTTTTCTCTTCTGTCAGGGTTTAAATAGAAACGAGTGATAATTCGTCTAATAGAAAGTGTTACACAAACGGAATCGAAGAGCAGTTAGTTGTAAGAAATTACCGCTAGTTAAGGATATCAATAGAGCATAGACAGGAATTTGGCTTGGAAGCTATATTATGCTAGGTAAATGTTGTGCCATGTTTCCTTTGAAATATAGTCCAAGTAGAAAGAAAAATTGTTTATCAGTTAATGTAAACGTTCTTCAGACGCTCTTCTTGGACTTGTAATTTGACTAGCAAGATGTAAGGCCCAAGTAGCTGTTGCGCATGTTCTTTATTGTTTTCTTCAGGATGCGCTGGCTCTACTTCGTCTCGATGAGCTTTACCTGGAATCCTTCGAAATAAATGATGGTATTCTTTAATTTCACCTCTACTGTTATTGATGGTTTATATTTTTTATTGATGTAGTATACTACATATAAATATAGTATACACGTAATTATTATTTGCCTTTCTGTTTATCTCTAATTTCGGGTATGGTTTTGATTTGGGGTTGTCATTTTTATTGCAAATTTAATTTCCACCTTATTAAATATTTGTCCAGGTACTTCTGAAAGCATTATGCAATACTAATGAATATCATATTAGTTGATCAAGGTTTAAATGTATCATGAAGCTCACTTTTCATCAGCACTTGAGATAAGAAATGGAATCTAATGGGGTTACTTAGATAAGAATGATTAGAAGCATAAGTAGATGGTTTCTAGCAGTATTTTATGCTAAGTTAGAAATGATTCTACTGTACATAACAGAAAACTGTCTGATTCCGGTTCTATTTCTTACCACGTTGTTGTTGTTGGTGACGAGCCAGCAGTTTCCCCGGTTGCGCAGTCCATCGATCGTTGGTGACAGCAAAGGAGGCCAGTCGTCCGATGTTGGTTGAGCCTCTCAAGGAGCTAAAGAGCTCGTTACGTGCCCTCAAAAGTAGGTTCGGACGACTGGTCGCTGCTCCAGCAATCCTGAAACTGTCATCGCACTGTCCCCTGTTTACAGGAGACAGTCTTTGTGAATAACTTCTCAGCGGATGACGAAGTCGTACTGTGCTGGTAAGGTCTTCTTAGGAGATTCGCCAAACAGGGTGGTCTCAAAAATTTGTCACGTACCCTGCTTGCCCACCGACCACCGCGTGGAGGCTGCCCTTGTTGGTCGGCTCCTTACCACGTTGTTGTTATTATTGGTGAAGAGCCAGGAGTTTCCCGGGAGGCGCAGTCCATCGATCGTCGGTGAAAGCAAATGAGGCCAGTCGTCGGATGTTGTTTGAGCCTCTCGAGGAGCTAATGAGCTCGACACGTGCCCTCAAAGGGAGGCTCGGACGACTGGTCGATGCTCCAACGATCTTGAAACTGTCATCGCACTGTCCCGTGTTACCAAGAGACCCTATTCTTGAAGGCCCTCTCAGCGGACGACGAAGTCGTTCTGTGTTGGTTAGGTCTTCTTAGGAGATTCGCCAGACAGGGTAGCCACAAAAATTTGTCATACACCCTGCTTGTCCACCGACCGCCGCGTGGAGGCTCTCGTAGTTGGCAGGCTCCTTACCACGTGATGCGAACCCGCTTTAGTTCCAATTAGGCAGCTATTAAGGTCGAGCAGATCGAAGAGTTTTCACATTCTGTTTTCTTTGTTTAGTAAAACCACTAAAAGGAGACCATTTATCAAGAGCGATTGGTCGGATCGCTGGAAAAGGCGGCAAGACGAAATTTACGATAGAAAATGTCACAAAAACGAGGATCGTTTTAGCCGACTCGTAAGCTCTGCGTTTGTGTTAGAGTGTCTGCAGTTTTGTTTGAAGGATTGTCAAGTAAAGTCGTGGATGTGGCCACTGACTCTAATCCTAGACGGTATCGAAAACGGTTACGTAAATCATGTTTGGCCTCATTCAGTTCATGAATGGCTTTATATTTAGGCATCATGAGCCAGTGT
>QQSS02198432.1:7500-12372 GCA_003687565.2 Craspedacusta sowerbii
TCTTAGTTCTATTAGATCCTCAAGCTTAAGAATTTGTAATTTAGCAAATAGATTTGATGTCGGAGTATGATAGTTAGAACAAGTGATTACTGTAATCGTCTGTTTTTGTATACGGTATAGTCTTTGTAGGACCGTCTTACTAGCAAAACCTCAAACGAGGCATCCATACGTCAGGTGGCATTGAAATAGGGTGTACACTAGCTGGTGCGGATGCGCTAAGCGGCGAGCATTTTTTTGATTTGGTGCCCCAGACACTATCATTATTATCAAAGCAAGCATGACTAAAGCATCTCAAGACCTTTCATTTAATATGAAAAAACGCCCTAAAAATCTTGCCGAAACTGCTATTGTAAGTCAAACATAAAACTACTTTAATTAGAATTCTATGTACGTTCACATGTACCGTAATACAAACAATAGGTCAAAAACGATTTTTAACCGAAGTGAAACAACTGATTACTAGCATTAGATCTTTATTTCGAAAATAATCAAAATGCGCGAATTTAGTTAGAGTCACGGGGCCCTGCTCCAGAAGGTGCAGGCTGCTCTTCAGAAACATAAGGGTTTCAAATGTAGAATCCGATAGCTGACATCTTCTGGCCCTTAGGATCTCCTTTCCAGTGGAAAATAATCTTTCCACTGCTGCGCTGGAAGGGATTACCGTGTTAAACTTCAACTTTAAACTGTCCAAGTTTAATTTAGTGATTGCTACAATGGGAAGCATGCAGCCCAAATAGGCCTGACTTTCCACCTGCAACTTGACCAAAGCCTGGGCCACTTGAGTCATGACCTGGACATACTCCTTCAAGAGCTCAATTTCCTCCAATGTAAAGGTGTTAAGGCCAAGCCTGGTCATTGCCCGCCGAAGTTCCACTCTGAAAGAAATACAAAAAAATATGAATAAAGTATTGCAATAATAATAATGAAAACTAATACCTAGAAATATTGTAATTTCCTGGCCGGTAGTTAGTAGACTAAAAACTAAACTGCCTTGTATACTTGTATCACCAATATAATGAACTTACAAAAAAACGTACAAGATTTAAAACTATTTTGTGACGAATACGGATACCCAGAATCTGACACGGAGCCCGATTCAGGAAACAAAGACTGAGTCGGATAGGAAAAGCCGTGAAAATCGGGTCGCTCGCAACCCTGGCTTCGGCAAGACTAAAAAAAAAAAATAACGAACCTACTTTACCTGTAAGTCGCAAAGAAGCCGGCGAGCCTAGTACGTGGAGTTCCACCTGGTTGCGTTAAGGACCACCAGCCTCTTCTTCAGCTCAGCTTTGATGATATCCGCATTGTTGGTGTTGCCATTGTGTGCATTCCACAGTGCCTGAGCCTTGCCCATAACCCTCCTACTAACAGATCTGAACTTGGCATCTTGCATGACTTTCTCCGCATCTTTGGTGGCTACGAGGTTAATTGTGTTTGCAGCACACCTCATATCTGCTAGTAGCACTGACCTGCTCAAGGACCTCGTAAACCTCAACAGCCTCAGGAAGCCCATCTGCATCTTCAGGATCCTCTAGGAGTTCCACCAGGCTAGTAGGCTCCTCCTCTGCAGGCATAGCAACAGGTCCTTTCTCAGCCAGCAATGGTACCACTGCAGATTCTTCACCAAAATGGACAAAGGCTTTCATGAAGTCATAGACATTGCCTGTTGTTGTTCGCCTGATCTTTTCTTGCAAGTTCAACTTGCAGTGAATGTCACTGATGATATTTGCAAGGACATCAAAGGTGCGTGGGCCTGAGTCTCCGACATGCCAGGACAGCTTGCTTTCTCTCTACAGTAGTGGGGTCCAACCAGTGGAGAGTCATGCTAAGGTAAGAATTATGGTGCGAAGACGAACAGTCGGCAGTTGTTGCCACCCAAGGAACACCCTCTAGCAGGCTGAATTGCACCAAAAAGACCCTGTAAAAACATAAAAAATATGTACTATCTTTGCCAACCCGCCAATACCTCCCCCCGCAAAAAAATACTCATCCGGATCCCCAATCGGCCCCATGGCCTGAAAATTTAATTAAAAATACCAAAATATGTCATTCTATTATCTGGTGATATGATCCAGCATGGCTTGATGTATAGCGAGAATCTTCCAGCCCAACGTCCGTCGAGAGATGCTTTTTTTGGTTGGGTTGAAAATGTAAATAATCAATCATTAAATTAATGAGTTTGCGTGGTATTTTCTCGAAAATTTATTAAAATAACAATCTACAGAAATTACACAGTCCAATGTCCAATCAGGTAAGGACTATACTATGGACATTTTAAAACGACTCTAAACAGGCAATACACAGTTTTGCCCATTTTTAGGACGATTTTTAATTTAATTTTATTTAATTTTGATTTAATGTAATAATAAATGCAAACAAACAAATATCTGGGATGAGCTCTTTTCACATGCGACTTCAGATTGGCCAATCTTGTGACGTGTGTGTGGAGGATCTGGGATTTTGGCTTGCGCAAGAGACATTGTAGGAAACAGATCTTTTTGTAAAGTCCACCTTCAATAACTGCAGAAAAGCCTCTAGGTGGGGCCAAGGATTGCCACCACCACCACCTACCTCAGGCAGAATGCTAGGACCAGGAGCAGCCTCAACACTTGGAGCAGTACTCAAAACAACAGCACCCGAATCTGCAGCAGTAACAAGGGAGTGAACAGGGATATTTCGCTCTGCCATGTTGGATGCCCCGGAGTCGCGTAAAGGGTTAGCGTCGGCTGGAGTGAACAATAGTTAGTAGCACACAATAAGGACTACGATTAACGCAATTCAAGTTAATTTGCGCACTAAAACACCACTGGGCGGCTGTGTGGTTGGGTGGCGGCGAGAGAATGGTTGCAAGTTATTTGAAAACACTACCGGTTCTTTTGGGGTCCGAATGTAAAATGGGCTTGTAGGGGTGTGACTTATTGCCGCGTTGATAAAGCCTCCCTGCTTTTATCCGCCGAATGTGTTTCACTTTGACATCACCGTAAAACTATAAATACAAAAGTGAAATCAAGGAAATAAACATCAAGATAGCATATGTACTTTCAGATAACATGTACGAATCAGAGACGTAGAATAGGCAGATTTAGAACAGGCGCACTAGCCAAAAAATTGCTCACAATAACAGAGCACTTAGTTAACTTAGTTAACTAAAGTGAAAAAAAAAGTTAAATTACCACTTCGCTCGCTGACACTCGCAAAAGAAATAAAAATAACATAAAAATAAATAAATAAATACGACGGCACCCGAGCAATGGTAGTTACTTCCATTCTGTGTCGCGCTTAAAATATGCACCGTTCTTGAAAAGTCCACTTAGCATACGAAGTAGTCGCTTCCCGCTTATGCTTAATGGTTATCCATAAACTGGCCTTCTAGGACGACCATGCCGTTCTCTTAGAATATATATGTGAGCTGGTTGTTATGGGACTTTGTATTACGATTTTTATTTATGCCGCACGTATTGATATGATTGGCGAAACAAATTCCTGAACCGAAAATTTTAACTGCAAGGCTTCAGGCTCTTAGCTGAAGTTCTGACTTAACTTAATTAAGTAAATCTCGCTTATATACACATTGTCAAAGTTTACCTCAAAAACACGCACTATACTAATGACTGTCGTCAAGAACGTGAACACAACATATTCGATTTAGTTAATTTTAGGCATCATAAACTACCCACGGGTAGTAGGAAATGGCGCACTAAACAAGACTAATTGGTACAGAGCACAATGATTGCATACCACAGAATCAAAAAAATACTAAAAGGCAGACACTTGGGGTAAGACAGGTAGCAATGCCTGAAAAAATAACTTCTAATCTGCAAGTGCCAGAATACTCTTGTCCCATGCTTGCAACAAGGAAAAATGATGGCACGGGGAAAAATAGACCTCTGCCAGAGCACTATAGTAGGCGCTTGAGCAGCAGTTTTATAACTGGAAAGTTACTGCCCACGCAAGGTAACGCTGCATGGCGCGCCGCACCCACAACATCGCCAAACCAATTTAGCAGAGACGGGCATGCGCATGCGCACGACACGGGACGGGGTAGCGTCTGCAAGTGAACGTCCCAAATTAACATACGCTAGTCCCGAATTAAATACGAAAGTCTATGCAGAAAACTGCTAATGAATATTGGGTGGGGCAAAAAGAATGTGACGCTCTTGAACGTAACGGACTTGGTGCAAACTTCTTTTTTTAAAGCGTGAAAGCGTTAATCATTTAATTATTATAAGTTAAGTCCGCTAATCGTTAAGTCCGCAAAATCTAAGGAAAAGTAACGGACCGTTATTCTTAAAAAAAAACAAAAACGCTACGGACTTAACGGACTAAACGAACTTAACGGAGTGGATGCCCAACTAAGCATAGTCTAAGCATTCATCGCCAAATCCGTTGCGATGTCATTTTGTTGCATGCATCGCTATGTGATTCTCAATCCAGTCGCTCCCGCAGAAGTTTCTTAGGTTGAAGACATAAATTCATTCCGCCAAGTTACAACCACATGGACGTGTCGCCGCGAGCTAAGCTTCAAGTCAGTTTAAACACGAAATCAGGAGCAGCTGACCGATTTGAAGAGAGCTTATGAGCTGTTGCGGACGACACCAAAGCCAGACCGTTGCAAGTACTTCAATTGAGCTTACAGTTAGCACTTTTATCAACTGATCACATCCATTGTAGTTCAATGGTCGGGGTAACTGCAACGCTATTTAAAGCAGTCCTATATATCAATTCTGTTATCCTAGACAAGAGTACTAGCATGAAATTTGGGATTGGGACTTCATTGTAACGGCGACTGAGGGACTATTCCGTTGTTTCATTCCCCTGCCTACTAGTCTCTCGCAACATCCACTCTTCAATAGATTAATCACCATTTCTTCT
>QQSS02198443.1:0-12371 GCA_003687565.2 Craspedacusta sowerbii
AGCATTTAGGTCAAGCGATGTCAGGAGTTCTTCTGCAATTCGAATTACTCCTGAGCCTTCATGTTGATGTACCTTTCTCATGAAGGGATTCGCATCAGATGCCTGTATGATGTGTTGTCGCAAAGATATTAATCGTATGTCAAAAGCTGTTCTAACGGATTCTAGGCCCCGTCCCCCTTCACTCCGAGGCATGTAAATGCGATCCACATCCCCATATGTATGTATGTATGTATGTATGTATGTATGTATGTATGTATGTATGTATGCATGTATGTATACATTTTATTATTGAAATTCCATTGTGATACGGCATGTGGATGTAGCATTGCATCATAATTGTTTCGCTGGTTCCCTCGTCCGCGCTCTTTTTACTTGCCTTGCATATCTCCTGGGAAACGTCCATGGATGGAGTAACGCTACTTCTATAAGGCTTTTCGAAGTACTCCTAGAAATCGTTTTTCGTTTCTCACACGCGGCTAGTTCACTCACCGCTATGTACTACACGAAATCCTTGGGATTCTTTCAAAGCCTTTAATTTTGGAGCTTGCTTTATAATTGGCCACTGGTTCCACCATCTGTTCAACTCTCCAGAGCTCGTCACTCCTGAATACGTGTCGCCTGACCTATAGTCCGCCGCGATGATGGCCTGACTGAGGGACAGACGCCATCGTGACAGTGCGACTTGGTGGAAGAGATACTAAGGCACACACACCTCATTAGTGTTGGAATCAAATTTTCGTAGCTTTTACAGCACTACCTAGAAGCACTTAGCTGCTGCATCGAAATACTACGTACAATATCGTTTTGCCCCTTCCTCATGCGCAGTACGCCCCATTGCTAAAAACTCATTGCGAAGCAACCACCATCTTCCAACTCAACGGGAAAAAAATAAGCATCAAGGCATAAGTTTGCCAAAGAATCAAACTACGACAGAAACCTCCCTAATACACAGACCTGTTTAATTTTTTTTTTTTTTTTTTTTTTTTTTTCACATCGAATACTTGATACACAGGTTGGCAATAGATGATCTTGCGTTAAAATGCAGGCTCAATGTTTGGAGCATCATGCCGCAAAGGAATTCCTTAAAATACAGTCTGCCCTTTCTATTCTTATATATTCGAGCATTTTGTTAACTCTTACGTGGCTTGGTGGGGCTACTTGAATGGGTTCAGCTCCGAAATAGAAACGAAACGGAATATTTAAATTCCAATAGCAAGCCGTAAGCATCATTGCTTTCCCAATTTTATGGACTGTTCTTCCACTTCAAACACACCAATGAACCCTTTATTAATAAATTAAAATAATTGTGTGGCTTATTATGCAGGCATGGCGCAAACACAAAAACAAAAAAGCCAAACACGACCTCGGAATTTTAGCAATGTTTTTAGAATTCTTTATTGCTAAAGCAAGTTCTTGAATAGGTGACCTACTTAAGGCTTCTCTACCTACCCAACGAACAGAATTTATGGCAGTGAAAATGGTCTTGATTAAACTCCTAATTTATCAAATTTAGATGCAACTAGAACCTATTATCCAACCTTCAAGTGATAAGCTGAGATGCCTCTGGGCTCACGAAGATAACAGGCACTTAAAATATTTATTAAGCAATTCATCGGCTGCTTCAAGAACGTACTTTGCCTTGGCTAAAATACATATATAGGTTAAAACGTGTTCAAATGATTTAGAGTGTTTTCTTAAATAGATTTCACAATAGCGGAGATGTAGTTAATACAAGAGGTAGCGTTACATATACGCTCCTTTGCTACACTACCATTCCTATTCATAACACAAGCAGAAAGGCACGGTGACGTTTTGTTTGCTATAAGAATTGAGGCTAAGCGATCCCATGTTGATCTTTGATGTACTTACTTTGTGGGAAAACGTTTGAGCATAACTATTATTATTGTTATTTTTTTCCATGCCCTTATTCTGCTATTTTGATGTGGTATAAAGTTCAGCTTAATGGTAGGCAACATATTTTTATTTATCCTTGAGTTCTGTTGGTGATATGGCTATGAGACTTGCAACATCAGTAATTCTCTTTGTGCCACGTTTTCGCTAAGTGCCTCTTGCTTCTTTTAGCAAAAGAGACTCCCAGTTGATGAAAGATAGTTCTTTTTTAGAAGTTGTGATGGCTAAAATGTTGATACGAGCTAACGAAATGTTAACGAGTACCCAAATTTGTTTTTTATTTTCTTTACATATTACGCTTACACTGCAATCAATGAATTGCAGCATCTGAGATCGAGCATGTTAAGGTGCCGCTCACTGGAACTTCAATAGTCGACTTGCGAGCTTTTTTTTTTGTTTTTTTTTTTTTATCTATTCCGTGAGCATGCGCAGTGTGACTCGATTGGGTTGCAGTATAGAGAGCGGCTAAGCGTAGGACCATGCCTTAGTTTAGTAATCCTTAGATCCAGTAAACTTTTCATAAGCAAGCAAGCTTATGTCTAAGTATCTTATCATAAGAATAAATTTACATGTCTATCAGCCATCTTAGGAATATCACGAACGACGACAAAAGAATCGTTTTCTAAGAAGACAAGATGCTTGTCACTGCAACCACAGATTAAATTTCGATGAGATTTCCATTACGCGTTGCTTCAACCCCATTTTGCTGTTGGAAGCAGAGTTCTGCCAAATCTCGAAATCGCGTTATAACCAGATTTTTGTGCGTAGCAGCTTGTTATTACTTCGAAATTAGTGGTTCAGAAGGGACGAGGTCATAATCAATTATTCCCACTCATCCAGACTTACTCATCCAGATAACCTGTTAATCTCGCTCCTGAAACCCCCAAGAACCAAAATGTCAGCAACTTCAAAACTAATGAATTTTTTTCATTGAAGTATGCAGTATTCATACGACATGCCCACAACGATGCGTAAGGTTCTCAATCAAGAAAGTTGTTAATGTCGTAATTAATCAAAGAAATATTTTCCTAATCCTATGTTCATCATTGAGAATGACCAAAAACGTTGTCGATATAGGAATGTAGAATTAGCCGACAGGTTTATAACATGGAGATGCGACTCAACTTAATCGCTACGAAGTACTTGAGATTTTTATTTTCAGTAGAAAAGTGGTTCGTTAGTAGAAAAGTGGTTCTTTGTTGGCCACTTGGACATCCTAATCGACCATTAGAAGAAAGTCTTCGTTCATACAATGAGAAATTATTGTCTGATGTAGGCTCGTGCTGTAAGGCAACAAAATCTACGTGCATTTAATTTAAAGCAGAATTAAGGTTGTTTAATCAAGAGCGAGATAAGGAAACGGAAAGAAGAAATAAAATGGATATCGAAAACCATACGGAATGCAGAAAATCTGCGAAGCATTGCGCAAACGTTGGTTTAACAAAACCGAACTTAAGTCGTTTTAGGTGAAGTTGTACTTAAACAAAATTTTGGTTTGAAGCAATTCAATACTTACTCCCATCAAGCAGAGGTCGAAAAATATACGAAGAATCTATGGAATGTAGCATAAAACAACAAGCTTTCTGCTACAGAAGTCTTCCGATCTTTTTTGTTGATAAGGTTGAGGCATAGCGATGCCGAAGTTCATCGGTCTTGTTCAAAGTTAACTCAAGTGGCCCCTACTAGCTGCAGGAACCAGAAGCACATCTATGTTTCATGACCAGCACCCGGAGTTAAAGGCTTTTATAAATATAAGGGTCTTAATAATTTGACGGATTCAAACTGAATCATTTCTTTGCCTTTCTTTGATGCTGAAGGTTTTGAAAACATAGAGAAATAAATTTGCATTTTACTGTCTTTTACCGAAGCCACTTGCATTTTGCCTGAAAGCCTGGAGTTGGTTGATAGACTTGATGGTGATTGAATTTCATCCAAACCATGCCCGCATCTTTTTTATCTCGGCTTCCATCTAGATCTGACTTAATTCTGGAGTTATCTGGACTTGAATCTGGCATCTATGTTGGGCAGATCAAGATTTGAAGTTGGAGTCGCTAAGGTATCTCACCTTTCAGAGTTCAGTGACAGCATTGTACACTTGGCTTTACAAACAAGGCAATTCACTCGAACTTGAGAGATGAACATCGACGCTCCCAATCTCGATCCACCCGTGTTTCCAAAAGGATCTCTCTCGCTCGCTCTCTCTCACTCTCTCTCTCTCTCTCTCTCTCTCTCTCTCTCTCTCTCCAACTGACCATTCTTTATCCTTCCGACCCCTAAACACAGTTAAGTTAGCGGGAAAATTGCAGGCCCTGGCAACGCCGTTGCTACGACGAGTCTTGTGAGGCTGTTGAACGGATTCGAGGGTAAGCGTTGCACCTTACTTATGCCAATGCCATTCACTTTTAACAACATCGTTATGTATGTAGAGGCTGGTAAGGTGCACTCAGAATTGCTTATGTTATGTTAAAAGTGCCAGGAGCATGGTAACCATTTAGTTCATTTTAAACATTTTTGATCGGTAGAACATTAGTCGGAATCATTAGAACTCAAGTCGCATCGAGTGTCCTGCCTGATTCTTAACTTGAGATTAGAGCATTGGTATATTACCGCTGTTGTTCTTAAGCCCTTCAAACATCCATGTAGTTTTAAAGTTATGGGATGTGATGTTGCCTAAATTGGCAAAGCATGTGTTCATTTGGAAATATCCGCTATCTGCAATTGCTGGTTTTCTGTTGTTGTTTTTTATTCTTTTTTTATTGTATTTTGTTAAGAAAAATTCAACTTCCTTCACGCTTAAGCTGGTGTGCAAGAAAGTGGCACATAGATTTTTCTGGTTGCAGGTATGTCCCTCCAACTGGCCAAAAGACTCCTTGGGCTATGTGTTAACTTGGAAAAATGTAGACATCATTTAAATCACATTAACTAGGTCAACACCTTTTTGTAAATTTTTACTTGCAAGATGATGTGGGAGCAAAATATTTTTTTGTATGTAAGCAATGCAATTAGCTGAAACTGCTTACTTTCTTTGATTGAAACAACTCATATTGTACTTGTTAAAAAGATGTGACTATTTATCAGATAATGTTACATATTACAATTTATTGGCAGTACTAGCTATGATTTTTTTCAGCTATGTTTATTGTAGCCAACATTTATCTACTTTCTTGAGCTAAATGGTTTGGTCATGCACATGTTCAAGGCATTTTAAAAGCTGCATTTACGTAATTACCTACATTTAATTCAGTTGGTTGGTAGAGATTACGGACCATCTTACTGAATATATTTACCTTCCAAGTAACAGTTACGTGAGTTTTGGAATAGCTACAGTGCTGTGTCTTTTTATTAAGGGTCAAGAAATTTTGCAGCGCAATTCATTCTTCAGCTCAAAATTGGTCTGGCTCTCATACCGGTGAAAGAAGATTTGCGATTTGTGACATATATTGAAGTTTTCAAGAAAATGTCTTTTCGTACAAAGTCTGCCGCTAGTGCAGGTCAGCATGTTAAGTATAGTATGGCATTATTTGCATAAATTTTAAATCATAAATGATTCCCCTTCTAAGAATGCTGTCAATGTTGTATATGGGTATTGCACATGTTTATGAAAACTGCTGTGCATAAACAGTCAACTTATGGCATTTCAGTATGGTATTTTGTTTACATTTTACATTTTTTGTTTGCTCTGCAGGTAAACTTGATTTTTTATATAAAGCATAGCCTTGAGTAAGAATATTAGAGCATGTTAAACTTGGTTGCTAGTGAGTCACCACGCTTGTGGCAGTAAAACAGCACTGAAAGCAAAATGTGCTGAAATGGATGTGATCTGGCCTCAGTGTTTCTCATTATAAGGTAGAGGAGAGAGCATGAGACAGTTCTATATTTTATTCTCAAGTCTCTTTAGATTCCTTCTCTATTTGCACTATGCATGTTTCAAACAAGCTTACCATAAATATAGTTTGCTTCTTTGGCGTTTTTTTTATTATTTTATACATAAGCTGCAACACATCGCATACCTCTTGTACCCAAGCTCAGACCTGCTCATTGCTCATAGCCCATTGTGTATTAAGGTCACATAAAGGTATGAACCAACTCTGTTCTTGACTCGGCTCAGCTTATGGCCAGTCTGTGACTAGCTTGCAAGGAATATGACAGATGATTGTTTGACAGTAAGGTTTGTAGAGAAAAGAGGGAAGAAATATTGACTTGGTACATGGTATTTGTGCTAGTAATATATATATATATATATATATATATGTGTGTGTGTGTGCATATAGTATGGGTATGGAGTTAAAGATATAACGAAAATGATTTTGTTGTATGCAAATTAATGACAACATCATTTTCACCTAAGCGAGCTTAAAATGCGTTACAAGGAAGGTACTGGCCATTTCAGCCTAAGTTTGACAGTACTTTTTTAAAATTAGAATTGCTGAAAGCATAAATTTATCAGCTTTAGGATGCGAGGGAGCCTAGATTGAAGATGAATGAGCATGCTCATGTCGTTTATAAGGTTATTCGTCTTTCTTAATTTTACTGTACGTTCGTCTGAACATGTCTAGTAGCCTACGTTTGTGAGTGACCAAAGACGGTAATCGCCAAGTTTATATGACCTTCAGATAAATAGCTGCATATGGGTAGCTCCGGGAATCCTGCTTCTGTTTACCTGTGAATTCTCCTCTAGTATTTGCGCAGGGTGCATGGTTTACTCGAAATTTTTCTTTCAAATGATGTTCGATTGCGTTATCGAGATGCATATAAGGATTGCTTGGTATCTAACGTTCAGTTTGCTCTATAAGGACTTCCAAGTTTCTTCCGTCATAAGGAGCGACATGTCGCTGTCTGCTAGGACATCCTTACAATCTCTCGTCTTGTTCAAAGCGATTTATGCTGTGGTGACTGAAAACCGCTGAGAGATATTTTTTCTATAAATGGACTATTGCTGCAGTCTTCTCATTGATTGTATTTCCTTCGTTCGGTCGGTTGGGAAGGTTTTCCGAGCATGCGGAATTCGCATGCATATTTTATGTTGTTTCAGGTTATCGTCTTTATTATGCTATGCAGCATTGTATTTCCGATGGGTCTCATAGCCAGCAAGGACTCAGCAAGAGTCTATGCATAACTTATCACGCGCAGAACTGGAGCAGATGTTGAATTAATAATAGACTGCTGCGTTTGAGCGCGTGGAGGCTCCATGGCAGGTTCTCTCCGTTGTTGACATTTTAAAGTAGCTTATTGTTCAGTGCTCGCCTTTGGAAGTGTATCTCGAAGATAGTTCTATGCAACGTTGGAAGTCGATTGTACAGTCGGCAGCTTCTGAAAACAGATTTTGTCAAATGTTTGGATTGATTTCAAGAAAGGGCGAATATATGGCAGTTTCTTGTCGCATTTTTGCAACCGGTAGCTAGGTTGGTTGTTGCCAATAAAGTATCATTTCTTATGCATTTTGAGCCAACACGGGAGCTATTAAATCGACATAGTTTGGAAGAAGCGATCTCTGTGCTTTTTAGATTGCACGAATGAGAATATTGTATTCAGACGATCTTTCTTACCTGGACTTTGTTGAATACTGAGGAGGTCACTCTGACGACCATTGAGTTTGTTGCCACGTGACGCAAATGTTCTAGTTAGAGGGCAATGTTGTTCTCGCTCTAGCAGCGTCATCAAATCAGCCGCTATTTTCCCTATTTTTCCCCTGTTATCAATTCAATTATCTTTCACTTCTGTAGCAAGCGGAAAATCTTATTTTGTATTTCAGGTATGGTAGTGATAAATATTTAAAGAAGCCTACCATTCCATATGCATTGCAGTAGGAGATTTTTCGATTGGAAGTAGCAAAGATTTTTTTTTTTTGCGATAACTGTGATCGACTGCTGCAAGCCAAAGATACAGCCGTGCTTTTTTTTTGCAAGTATTTTTTTTTATTTATGCCCGTATCGCGAGCTTCCTCTAGTGACTTCCGATATCAGGCCAGGAATGATCTCTTATCAGGAATGATCTCTGATCAGGAATGATCTCTGATCAGGAAGAAAGAGGAATGTTTTTGCTGGGTGTTCCGATCTAGATTTAGCATGCGTAAATCTTCAAATGCATAGTAAATGTGCTGCTTGCATGGTGGATTAGATTATTATCGGCAGATATGGAAAAGTCAGCGGTTGGTCGGAGCGTGCCTTTACCTACCTGTTACGACTTAACGATTTCAAATGCTATGCAGTATACAGCGCTCATGCAGCGTTTCTCTTGAAAACTTGCGTGTTTCCCTCTCTCGGTATATGTTCCCTCTTAATACGCCTTCGTAGTCTTTCTTTGTGGACGATGGGTCTCACATCACAGACAAAGGGAACCGCACCCTCTAATGTGATGGATCTGCCGACACATCACGATCGGTATTGTAGTAGTAGCTGTATCATGCTGAAAATTAATTTTCCTCTCATACATGCCATTTGTTACTTGTCACATCCCATCAATTTGATATGTGAAGCATGCGATGCTGATGCGTGTTTTTATTGTGTCCGTGTCCTAACTGTGGCCTGCCCAAACTTGAGCCATAAGCAGCCATGTGCTGCTATGAGGCCTACCGAGGTCCTCGCGATGCTGTAGTCATCATGGAGGTGATGTGTGTTCTGTACGAGAAAGTGCGGCATGCCCTCATAATGGTGGACTTTTTCCCCCTAATTGCTAATGAAGGCATTCTATAGCTTCAATCATTGTTATCCTGATTCATCAAAAAACATGTCTTCTCTAGTCTTGAAGCATACGCTCGCTGGATACAAGCTAGTTTCCTTTTGGCTGAGCAGGCCTCTTTTTGCTGGCCTACTGAGCGTTACCTGGTTGGTATGCCCTATGCAGCTGGAATCTAATAAATGGCGCCACAAAGCCAGGCAATCTCGAGGCTAATTGTACCCTTGTTTTTTTTTTTCGATAGCCTAATAGAATTGGATTGACCGGCTAGACAAGAACGTGATTTGCAAAGACATCAAATGTGATTTGCAAAGAAATTTATGGCATGTAAATGCCAAATTGTTCAGAAATTTTTTTTTTGATTTAAAGCAATCCAACATGACCTTGACCACAGCGTTTCTCTGCAGTGTCCTGAGGCTGCTTTCGAGAAGTACTTGACGGGTTTACAATGTGTGTGAATTAACAACGTGACACACCGACCAGTTGACCCGCTTCTGTGCACCGAACACTTTCCTTGTTGTTCGCAATCGCTCGAAAAGGTTCTATTTTGTCCTGGAAAATTAGGCACTACCTTGGAGGAATCTGGTACTAAAAATTATGCAAAGATGCATGCAGGGTAATTAAAACTCACTTATATAATCTATATATGTGTATTATGTATATCCTATTCTGCAGTGGCAAATCCGCAAAGAAAGGTGTGTGGTAGAAGCACGGCCTTTGTTGGCTCGATTTCTCACTTTTCGAATTGTTTTTACAAACACAATTTTACCGACATGGATCTGACGAATGCAAAATTTTCCATCTTCATCAGAACGCATCTCTATACTCGTGCTAGCTAAACTTTGCAGCCGGGAATTCCATTAACAAGATAGCAACAAGGGTGAACCGGTTACCATGCAGCGGTTGCCGCATCTTCAAAATTTTGCGTGGTGAACGCCTTGGCGAGAAGTGAGTTGATATCTACATGCGGATGGTTGTTGTCCTCACCGCTGTTGCTGTTGTTGTTGCTGTTCTTGTTTTTTATGTTGTTGTTGTTGTTGTATGAGACGCCAAGGACGGCTATAGCAGTCAGTCGTTGACTGTTCACTGAGCCTCTGTAAGAGCTAACGAGCACGGCACATTGTCAAACTTGTGACGATGCCGGTTCGCTTTACGGCCTCCTCAAGAAATTGGTGCGATGTCCTTCTCATACTTGCCTTTAAATGCGTTTCCAATATTTGAAGATTTTTCTTTACTGGTTCATGTTTATTGTCTACAAGGTGTGGTTCTATAAATTCAGAGCATGCGGTGCGTAAACTCTTTGGAATGACGTAGTGTTCCTAGTTGTCATCATGGCATTGTCACGTCGCAATGTTTAGTGCCTATTGATGAAGCAGTTCATTAATTATTGATTTCCTTCCCATTTTGAGTCGACTTGTACCCTTTGCCCCCTCCCACTACCACCATCAGAAAGATTCTATATCAGTGGCTGAAAGTAGTAATATTTTAAGTAGGTTCACTAATGTAAGCATGATGATGGAGCGTTGTTTATTAAATCTTTGAAAAGGAAATCCTCTGAATAATAAATTGGTTCTTCAGTATGTAACATAGGGAAGGCTTTTAAAAAGTTTCTATTAGCTGTAGGGTTCCCTCAGCGGACTTCCCATCGAAGCACGCACTTTTACGTTATGATGTTGCGTCAACGTGAGAGGCGTTTTGCGATGATGTTGGTTTCGTGTGTTGAACATGAAAATTGCTCTTAAAATGCAATGCTTTAGGAAATGCAAACTTATATTTTTATTTAGTGACGCGTGGTAGGACTAGAAAAAGTGTTCATTTATCTCGTTTAGATCTGTAGCCAAGTGTGAGATAAAGAGTGATGGATTTAAATGTGGATGAAGTCATCGCTTTGCTTCTAGCGGTGAAAGAAGGCGCAAAACAGGTATTTTTCCAATCCATGCATTTATTTATGTATAACCATAAGGATTGCTATCAGTCAACTGCTAGATCGTGCGTCTCAGACATGCTGGAATGCAGTTGAAGTGTAGCTGAAAGGTTTTACGATTTGCGGTTGATCAAGCGGCGTTCTAGACGATGTTTCTACTACTTAGTGCGAATTATGTTATCCATATTCAAAACATAATCATCTCTCGTGGTTCTGCCCGGCCATCGTTTCTAGACGTCTGTAGAGGCGCGAAATCCTTATACAAGTGCTTGCATGCTTCGATTCCAGCATATAATCTTTTTTCATTAACCTGCTGTGCTTCGTAGCTCTTGCATATTGTTGGTACTAAATATTCATATATGAAACATGGCAAATATGACCCGGACCTATTTCGGGTTAGCTCGTCTTCTATTGTCTGCAGACGCAGCGCTACTAATGATAATTCTTGAGAGACAATGTCAAATGATAATTCTTGAGAGGGAATGTCAAGTGATAATTCGTGAGAGAAAATCTCAAATGATAATTCTTGAGAGGGAATGTCAAGTGATAATTCTTGAGAGAGAATGTTACCACCCTTATTGGTCTGATCGGTCTCCGTCACTTGTCGCAACTTCTTGTTGGTAAGTACAAAGTCCGTATACTGTCGTCTAATTTATACTTAACTATCTGTTAAAACCAACTATCGGTTAAGAATAATCATCGCACATTTCTTCCAGGTAGTTTTAGCCAGCCCTAACGGTTAGACTAGCGTGATTCACTTATACTTTGTCCTCTCTCGAAAGGTTTCACTCCCGGAAACCAAAGTTCGTCTGATATGCGCTAAAGCGCGAGAGATTTTTCTGCAGCAATCGAATCTGATTGAAGTTGGAACTCCGGTGAATATCTGTGGCGACATTCATGGTCAATACGACGATCTACTGCGCCATTTTGACAAGATTGGCTATCCGGACCACCAAAACTACCTATTTCTTGGCGATTATGTGGACAGGTAGCTTTTATGATGCAAGAAGCCGTGTTTGTTTTTGCTTATCTTCTCGTAATCTTAGACGGCAAGAAGCTTATTTGATGGAATTGTTCCATTTATCATTTCGCCGGCGAGTGCAGGCCTGCTCTAATCGAGTCAAGATTTCATGTTTCTCTTAATCAAAGCTCTTGTTCATGTACTCGTGATGGTTGCTAGTCTGTCCAGTCGAGTTCCAAACGCAGTTGTCACTTCCGACCTAAACCCATCCCCGGTTTCGACCTTGAAGGCGTAAATTTAAGCCTTCTTTAGCATCGCCCATCAACCGACTTACGGCTGCTTCTTGAAGAGTCCTCCTTCCCATTGTGTGAGATATTTTGATAACTTTTCTGTGAACTTTTATATGCACTTTTCGGAAAAGAGATGCTGTTGTTGTTGTTGTTGTTGTTGTTGCTTTTGAGTGGTCACTCCCATCTTCATTATGCAGATTCTTTAATTGCATGTGCTGAGTGATGTTCTTGAACCTCCTGTTTTTAGAGGACAAAGATCTCTGGAGACCATCTGCCTGTTGCTTTGTTACAAGATCAAGTATCCGGAGAGGATGTTTCTTCTTCGAGGAAACCACGAGTGCGCTAGTATTAACAGGTCTGTGCGTTTTCATTAATCCAAACGTATGCACGAGTTAATGCCGCCTCCGGCTCGTGAACTTCGGCTAGTTCTGATTTTTTTGTTGGTTTAATTTCCCAATCTCTTGAACAACATTGGTAGTTTTAAAAAATGTCTCCATTCATTACTTGGATACCTTTATTGTTTTTTCGATTAGTTGTTTCTTGTTTAAATGTTAGGATATATGGATTCTATGATGAATGTAAAAGAAGGTATAATATAAAACTTTGGAAG
>QQSS02198454.1:0-12370 GCA_003687565.2 Craspedacusta sowerbii
ATTTATTTGAATGGCTACAATCTGAATTTTCTACTGTTTGAGCTAGTAGTGATTGAATGTGCAATTCTGTTTGGCACTGCTATGATAACTTACCTGTTGCGTCTCGCTAATTTTTGCGTGGTGTTTCAATATCTGTTCTGTATTTTATTGTTTTACAGATTTATCACGGATAATTTAAGGACGGTTGCCAGACATTTACATCAATTTTTGTGGTTTTCGAAACATCTTTCTTTTTGTCTTTTTGTATTAGTAATTTTTCCTCGTGTATACGAGTTTTGCTGCTAAACATTCAGTCCAGTCTTTTATATCTCAATATTAGCGTAACTTGATTGAAGAATTTTGTTTCAGCATCATAATCATTTGCTTAAACGTGGCATCTCACGTGTTGATGTAGAGAAATTTTACGTCAATAATAATGTTCGATGTCTAGTCATCACCTGGTATCGTAAAATGACATTTTTAAGGATAAAACTTTTTGCCACTTGTGGACGTCCACAACAGGGGAGGGGGTAGGGGGCCAGTCAGAAGTGGACCAAAGTGGACAAGGGGGAGGGGTAAGAATTAGCCTAAAATTTGTGAACGTCTTTTATGGATGACCCCCAAGTACAAGAGTGACAGCGGAATTGAAGTGCTCACAAGATAATGTGCAAATTAAACTGATCAAAGTTCAAGGTCAATTGCTTATACTCTCTGCATCAGTCTGGTAAGAAAAGCAAAGACTAAGGGCTTGTCTTGGCGCAAGACCTTATGTACCTCAAACCGCATCTCCTCCTTGCGCGGCACTACCTTACAAAAACCCAAGTATAGTTAAATTATTGCCAAAAAAGCACAAGCAAGGAAAAAGCCAAAATTCCATAAAAATGGATTTGAAAGGACACAAAATGAACGTTATAGGTGGATTAACCTATGAAAGTCGTGTGAAGCAATGCTGCCTGCTCACGGAGCTCGTAAACCAATCGCACAGGAGGATACAAGCTGCCGTCTGTGAGAAGCTCAGCACCATCAGCCATTAGCAGGTCTAGGTGAAAGTGCTTGGCCTCAGATGGCCTCTTCCCTGTTGAAAACAAAGAGATCCTGATGATTAACTTGACAGGCATAACACATACAAATAAAATTCCATTAAACAAGTGAAACATACAAAGGAAATTTTGGACTGGCAAAGTAGTCCAAAAAAGCAGACTTTGCTTCTGCAATCCTCCTTAACCATGTGCATCATAGTTTTGATCCCAATAACTACCACAAGCTACCACTATTTGAAGAATGGCAAATGTAGTCCTATTTACTAGATAGTAATTCCGCTTGTGATCCGACTGCCTTAGCTTCCCATATCTAAAAATCCAGTCTGTTTTCGTGTTTTCTGAGAATAGATCAACCTATTCCAGCACATCTTGTTCGTCAGGAAGATTGATCCGAGCCTGGCGCTTGAATGTAAACGGGTCCGCAGTCGAGCGATCACTGATTGAAACAATCTTGAGATCAAAGGCATCGTGGAAGAATTTTTCCAGGGAATGATCTTCACCAATTTTAATTTTGCTTCTTGATAGCGCGATCCGTCAACCACGTTCATGGGGAGGGGGGGGGGGAAGCAAATTAGGAAATGAAGCTCTTGCGCTAGGCTTCCTGCGGACACAAGCTGCTTCCAGACAGTCCGATATTACCAAAGCTATCAAATCAGATAGCTAGATTTCTCTCGGTGGCAGATTTACAACACAGACGGCAAATACGCTCCTCGGCAGCTAGACACTTCGATAAACATATCGTCTGAAGAAATGCGACATAACTAGTCATAAATTACAAGCTGTTAGACATAGCTAAGTTGGATTGGAGAGCCTGAGCGAATTGTTAAATGGAATTTATTTTTTATGTAAAATATATATGATCGAAGGCATGTTTTATAGTTAGTTACGTATAATTGTCATGGCGCCCTTTGGGAGCATTTGTTGTCACCCAACTGGCGTGACTAGAAGCCAGTGCATGGAACAGATGCGCATTCCTTCTCAAAGTTAAGGCCGTAGCCAGGCATGCTTAGTTTTTGTAATGAAATAAGACGAAAATTTGTGTTTGCTTCTGCTTTTTGGATATCTTCTAAAGAATGGTGCCACGGAGAAGGACCATTGAATATATTTCCGCAATGGAAGTTTAGAGTCAAAAATTTTCTTTTATATCTGAGCTGATTTTGCCTCGTAAGGGCATCTTGATGTTCTTGTATTTTGTGTCTGCATAGTTGTGTTAAAATTTTTTATATTTAAACAAGATGTGGGTATTAGATTAATTGCTAGTTTTTGGTGGTGGGAGTGGGCTTGTTTTTTTTCTTGGCGATTTTTAAGGCTGGTTGGTGCTGATATTTTTTCTTTTAGATAAGCCATTTGCATTTACCGTTCAGCTGCTGTGGTAGCTATGGGTGATTTTGCCAGTGGAGATACCATTTGGGTAGATGATAAGTCCATGGTTTTTGTAACAGACCAGGTTGCAAAGGTATTTGAACACACGTATGGCCTGACAAAGGTTTGTGGCACTTGCTTTTGGAAAGTCTCAGTCTCAAGAATATCTTTCTTTGATATGTGGTGGATGGCTTTATTTTCAACGGGAAAATTGTTTTGATTGTTAAGTTTAAGAGATATTAGCTGTTTATCTTTGTTAGTGTTCCTAATTTGCTGTCGATGTCTATGCATCAGATATTTTCTCAATTGCAGGTACAGCTATATCCAATATTGGAAGCTCCACCATTGACCACAGTGTTAAGAATAAATACTACCATTGTCGATATTGAGAGAGCTGAAGAAATTTTATTGGACTTCTTGAAAGTAAATTTGCTTTATTGCCTTGTTTTTATATTTTTCATGAATATCGCACATAATTTTCTCTGCTCTTAGTATAATGCAACTGCTTGGCTCATACACAGTATTTGTGATTTGTGTAGCCTTATAAGCAAAATAATTGTAACTCTTCTTTGATTTTCTGTTATGGTTACGATGAAGTTTTTACTATTTCTGGTTTGTTTTTGCAAAGCATTGCATTCTTTGGATGTTTAGTTGGTGTTTTCTCAAGGGAAGCTAGATTCAAGCTTTTTGTTGCTTTACCTTCTATGTAGTTGCAATCGGTAGGGGAATCATTTGCTATTAAAAAGCATCCCCATCATCATAACATCCTTACTGTGTCTTCTTTGGGAAGTTCTTCGATTGTGACTTGTCTGAACAAAGAGATCATTGTTGACACAGTGTGTGGTGCTGCTGTTCTTAGAGGAGCAGATGTTTTTGCTCCTGGTGTCTTAGGTGCTACCACAAGTAAGACAAATTTTAGTCAAGATGTTATTTAAAAATATCAAAGGTAGGTATTTGCCTAGCGGTTGGAGTGTTCTTTGTTGTTAAGTCATTGGCGCTGATTAAAAAAGTGAAAGAAAACTTTTAGAGATTTTCAGATGGAATTAAATAGGAGAGACTTGTTCCAACGATCTGCGTAATGTTTGGTTAGCAACCTATAGTTCAGGGAAACTTGATAGCTTTGGGCAAGAGTGAGCACATAACTTTGTTGCAAAACTTAGTTTAAGTATAAGGCTGTGAGCAAGGTTTGATGAAGGAACAAGGTTTTCAGATTGAATTAAGTTTGAGGCACTTGTTCCAACGATCTGCATTATTGTTGCTTAGCAACCTATCTTTCATGGAAATCTGATTACTTTGGGCAAGATTGAACATACAGCTTTGCTGCAAGATTTAGTTAAAGGATGAGGCTGTGAATGCAAGATTTTCTCTGATGCCATCCTGATCAAATTTTAGTATGATATGCCAAGTAAACTTTCAGGCCTGTTTCAAAATGTTTGGTATTTGTTTGGGTTGCTGGAATTTACCTTAGCCCAACGCTTCTATGCACTGGATGGAAATGCATAATTTCGGGTTTGTGCACTACAAATGCCGACTTATAAAACTATTTTTAAATTGAGCTTAAAGGTTTTTGCATGGAAATCGCCTTATTTGGCATGGAAGCCTATTCTGAACAGTCAGGGAAATTTGGTGTGTAATTTCAGTTTTGTGTCTCTTTCTTTTTTTCTTAATAAGACATGAAGAGTGGAGATATGGTTTCTGTATATGCGGATACTAGCAAATTATGCCGACGTGGTTGTATTCTGCCAGTCAAAAGTTCAAAGATTCATTTGGGAAATGGTGTTGCATGCT
The DNA here is from genome assembly GCA_003687565.2 of Craspedacusta sowerbii. Taxonomy (NCBI): domain Eukaryota; kingdom Metazoa; phylum Cnidaria; class Hydrozoa; order Limnomedusae; family Olindiidae; genus Craspedacusta; species Craspedacusta sowerbii. The sequence continues at coordinate 4,170 of QQSS02198454.1, forward strand.
GCAGCAGGAGTGAGCTCTTTTCAAAGAATAACCACCAATGGTAACTTCCTACATGGCTCCTGTTTATCATTCCAGTTAATGTTAATATGATGTGTCTATTAAAGTTATGCGGAAATTATGTTAAATGTGTTTTACTTACGGTCTGGTGGGTTGATTTGGCGGGAGCAATAAAACTTAAATGGTCAGATCCGTGTCGTTGATTTTGCTCCATGTAACGAAATCTGAAGTATAAGTCAGTGTTCTCATTAATATGAAATTTTGTTAATAGGTTTGACGAAATATTTGCGCTATTAAGCATGTGATAAGTTTTCTTGTATTTTTTGTATTTTTGTTAATTTTTTGTAATTCGTTTTACCAGAATCAATTAGCTTTTGCGTTTGCGTTTTACCAGAAGCAATCATGCTTTTAACCTCTGCAAGTATGCTGTTATCTTGCCAGGAATTACATCACCTAGTCTTTGCACAAGGCTGTACCATGTTTGTTCTTTATTTGGTTGGTCGAATTCACTGTAGTTTGCCGATTTCTGGCGCGTTTTGGCCAGGTTTCTGTGCTGTTCAAAGCTTTTATTTCCCATTTAGTGGAGTTGCTATTAAAATGACTCAGCGTATCTATCCACTTCCAAGCTTTACGCATCTCGACAGACAGCTATTTTTCCCTCAGAACTTTCCCTCTATTGCGGCCGGTAATTCTCTGCCACTTGACCCAGATGCCATTGTGCTGGACATGTGCTCATCTCCAGGTGAGTGCATGGTCTAGTGATTTTAAATTTTTATACTTAAAATCATAATTATTACTATTTTTGTTCTTATAACATTTCCTTAAACGTCTACACATCTCATACACTAAGGTTGTATAATAATGTATGAATATCTCGCTGACTGGAAGAAGGTTGCATACTTAATCTTATTAGCCTCGGCTACGGAAGATTCTCCTATTCCGATTAATGCAGAGGGCATGTAAGTGTAGGATGTATCTTGCGTTTGTTTAGATACAATGCATTTGTTGTAAAATCAAGTCTTGTTGTTGTTGTTTTTTGTTGTTGTTGTTGTTGTTGTTGTTGTATACTAGTAGGGTGATTTAATAGCTTACCACAGGTTTTGGTGGATACGCTGATGGATGCGTTTGAATTTTGATCTGTTTTGTTGTGTTAGCCGCTAGGAAGTTAGAAGGAGTGTTCATGTTGTTTTATTTTCTTTTTTTTTAGGCGGAAAGGCTTCTCATATTGCTTCTCGTCTCAACAACAAGGTTTGTTTTACGTTCAAAGCTTATGTGGCTGATCCTACGGTCTTGCTGTATGTCTGGTTTGAAAGCTGTTGGTATTTTTGATGGTCTTTATTCTGAAGTGTCTAATATGTGTGATTTGTCCATTGGTTAAGTAAATCATGGTCTTTGTAGTCTGAGTTTGGTATGCTTTTGCTTTGTCGTTTGGATCGCATCTCACAAATGAGGATAGGTCGTGTGGCGCAATGTTATGTTGTTTGTTAAAGGGAATGGTGATTTGCATAGACAAGACAAGATCAAAAATTTCAAAGGTAGATGAAAATGCAAAAGTGCAGATGCTGCGGAACATTAAAACATTTGTATTCGATTGCACTTTGCTTTGCTCGGATAATTCGGGTATGCTAAGTGTTTTTGAAGTTACGTTAACTTATGCGTTGTAAGTTGTGTTACAGACAAACCATTTTGCCAACGTTTATTTGTTAAATTTTATAGTCGAGGCAATTTTCTATGTAGTGTCCATTTCTCATTTGCCCTCTTCTAGAGAAAGAAAATACATTTTGCTACAGGGTCAGTTGTTGTATACTAGGGTCAGTGATAATCGAGCTGCTGGTATGTTGGTGCCAGATGTGTAAAAGGGGTAATTTTTTTGATAGAGACATTTTCAGTTGATCAGATGGTTTTACGTGGGCCTCCATTTCCTCGAGAGTCATTCAAGTACATTCTGCTGGACCCGCCGTGCAGCGGCCTTGGCCAAAGACCTCAGCTTCGGTGTGACATGACTGATATGGAACTCCAGTCGTATCCTTCATACCAAAGAAAAATGCTTGCACAGGTAATTTTTATCTGTCCATGGGCAAGTTAGTCCTCCTGTTCATTCTGTTAGTTTTTGGATTTTCTCGGTACGTCCGAGTTTTTGCTTAAACTTTACTGAATTGGTAAATAGAACCAGCTGAATTTGGCTGTTTTAAAAAGAAATGCGAAATTTTGCCGAGCTGGTGCAATGACCTAGATTGAACTGTATGACTTCGCGTGTGGGTCTGATGTCAGAGATGATTTATTTCTGCGTAGATTATGCGAATTGTATCTGTTTTTTCTCTTAAAATTTAATAGTTCATATAAATTTCAGGCTTTTCTTCTGTTGAAAACGAATGGTTACCTTCTGTATTCAACCTGTACCATCAGACCTCAAGAAAACGAGGAGCAAGTAGCTTGGGCATTAAAAACGTTTACAGAACTTGAGCTGATTCAACAGGTCTGGCTTCGTTCTTATCATGGTTCGAGACCATTTTTTCACCGTTTTAGAGCTAATAATATGTTAAATTATCGTTGCCTGTTATAGTTTGACTGCTGTCTAAGTTGGTTTGAAGATGGGATTATGAAATGGAGTTTTTGTATTTGCATAATATGCTTATTACGGTCTAAGTGTGTATGTGTCCATAGGTATAGTAAGGCAGAACCCTTGTTATTTGTTTCTTAGCGGTTTATTGATTAACTTTCATTTGGTCCGCACGTTTCATGAATTGGAGTTTATTCTGAAAATTTTTATCGTAAGTAACTTGTTTTTCCAGATTGGGTAGGTTAAGGAGCGTTTGCTATTGCCGAAGTGGTTTCTTTTATTAGGATTCAAGCTAAGTGCCTAGATGTAACCTTAATGTATTTGTTTCAGGAGCCATCCATGGGTCTCCCTGGCCTGCTTGGGTATGGCCTAGATAGAATAAACTGTGAAAAAGTTCAAAGATTCGACTATTGTTTCCGCTATGGACGGCAAATTGCCTCAGCAAGTTCTAGTAGACCCAATTTTTCTGCGCAAGAACTAAGTGCTGAAGATGATCCATGTAAATTAGACACCATCGGCTTCTTCTTTGCCGTGTTTTTAAAGAGATGAATTTTTGCGTCTTGAGGCAGCTCTCTTTTCTGTGTGTTAATAGTAAATCAAAACCATCTTTGCGTTCAGATCCATATAGCAGCTTGGTGACTATTGCTTTCTGTAGATCACAATATCTTAGCTGAGTCCTCTCCGTTAAGCTTTGTTGCAATGGTGTTAATTGTTATTTGAAGTACTCAAAATCAAAAGGGTTATCGTGTAGTTTAATTAATCTGTAGCAATTACGTGTTTGCTATACTGAGACTTTACTGCTTGCTTGGTCATATCCTGAATTTCTCAGTTAAATTTTAGCAGTGGATATCTATGTTTTAGTTGTCAAGTCGTCTTCTTTTATATTTGGTATTCCCTCTTAATTGTAATTGAGCCAAATAGTAAGCTTGTAGAGTAGAGATGCTTTTGCATATGTGAATCTGACGCTTAGCCTGGATTAGTGAGTGCTAGGTGCATTGGTTATGGCTAAAATTCAAACGGAGACGGCGGCACAGTTGTTTTGCCGTTTGGGCGCTAAGCGGTCTCTTCATGGGCTAGACAGGCAGCTCTTTTTTCACCTTAACAAGCCCATCCAGGCTCAAGATATTATCGAACTATATGGTGACAATGGGTGTGGAAAAACAGCCATTTTGCTTCATGTTATAGCGAACTGCATTTTGCCTGAGTTTTGGAAAGGTGTTTGTTTCAATGGCTGTAATGCCAGAGTGGTTCTTATTGATACAGAGCAAAAGTTTTCTGTGATGCGGTTAATGGCTGTATTGGAGCATCGTTTATGCGATGCTGTTGCTGTGGCTATGAACGCTGATAAGGAGAATATTAGTAGTCTGCAAAAGCTTCTTTCAGCAGTAGAAGCCGAGGCGTTCGTTAAAAATTGCTTGACTCGACTTCATCTAATTTCTTGCGACTCCAGCCTGCAGCTTCTTGCAAGTCTTTATTCGCTGGATTCATTTTTAAAGTCCAATCCGGACATATGTCTGCTTGCTATTGACAGCATTTCCTGCTTTTACTGGTCAGACAAGTTATCTGGACGTACCAAGCATCAGCAAGAAGAAAACTTGAGGGCGATAGCTTCTGTTTTGAAACGCCTTGTCAATGTTTACTTCCTAATTTTAATAGTTACGAAGCAGGAAATCTTCATGCCTACGCAAGAAAGCGATTTGTCTAAGTCAAGACGCGACAAATTTTCCAAAAGAGAAGGGTTTGAGTATTTGTGCTCAGATTGGGTGCAGTTAGTGTCTTACAGATTCTGGCTTCAACAAGAGAATAGCTCTGATGCTACATCGCCTGGTGTTTCTAGCTTTTCTTTAAAACTTACTGGCCAGCATAGCCTTGGCTCAGGAATTGTTCAATTTTCTGTTACAAAGAAAGGCGTTGAAGTCCAATAGTAAATTTTTCGTCTGCAAGTGGTCTCTTGGGTTCTAGCTTGAGCTATCCATCTCGACGTCCACCACTTAAATGTCTGAAGAAAAAAAAAACGTTTTTTATTGCTTTTGCAAGCTGTTGGCTTTTATTCGCCTTGACATTGGTTTTAATTATTGTGCCACGTCTAGTTTGATGTTTGCTCAATAGGTATTGTTGTTTTATGGTAATTGTGACTTCTTTTATGGACATGAGTCAAGTATCGTCTGGAATTTTATATTAACCCCGTTTTGCGAAATTTCCTCTGGTGCAGCTGAAGCACATCTCTTCTTGTCATTGATATGTGATTTTATGTGTTGATCTTTACCCGATGATTTGCTTGGACGAAAAAAGGTAGGTGCACATTGACAATGGGTTGTTTTGTCATGCTCCACCAATTTCATTGATGTGTCTTGCTTACATTTATTAAGCCAGTCTTTCTCTTCATACAGTAATGGTCTTGCTCACTGCTTTTTTGAGTCCCTAGTACTGATGCCTCTGTAATTCGATGTTTTCGTATGGGCATTTATTCAAGACGGCACCAGTTTATTAACTAAGTTGGACATACTGTGAAGATATTCATCGAGTTCTGGTCCACCGGTCTGGGTATGACTTGCTTTGAGACTCGGCTAGCAGAAACGAGTTTGGGTGGTGTGAGAAGCAGAGCCCGTGTGAGAGCCGGTGCCGCGTAGAGCTAAACTCGTCCTTTATGCGGATGATGCAGTCTTCCGCCTGATTGACGTGACCTTGACGTTTTTAGTTCAAAGACAAGAATTTTGTTATCACTTGCATTCAGATAGTACCTCGTTTCTTTTTGGTCCTGATTCACTTACCATCGTGTTTATCGTTTTCTGCTTTATGATCAAGAGGCTTTGGCACTAATTTGTCAGTTCGTAATTACATGGGTTAACTTGTTGTTCTTGTTGTGTTTTTTTTTTATTCTTGTTGTTGCTGTTCTTGTTGTTGTTCTTATACGAGCCTTGCGAATTAGGAATTGATCGTGGCGGATTCTTAACGCTTGTCGAAATGTGCACCTGTATTGTGCATTAGGTGTGTACACTCGGATTACCCAAGTATCCGAGTGGCTTGTTAGCAAGCTTGTCTTTCTAAGTGATATTTCCCGTTACGCTAAAGCAATCCATCAAATCTGACAAATTTGCTTTACTATGTGTAGATTAATTGAGCGAAAACAATTTTCCATTTGGTACGTGACCTACGATAGTCGCATAGGCAATTTCCTAATATGTGAATGAATGTGCGTGACACGTGCGGCATTGCTAGAGCTAAAGCCCGCAAAAATGTAGGCAACGTATTTCATTATTGCTTCAAATTAAAAGTTAGTGCTACTATGCCGTAGGAGTAGACTCGGTAAACACAACTGAAACATGCTACGTGTTACGACCTAATTGTAAGCATATCTGCTTTCTCTCGTGTCCTTTTTAAGTGCCTCTCACCATAGCTTTGCTGCAGAAATCTTGCCTATTTGAAGAAACAACTCTCTTGCACTGCTGAACTAAACTTCCATTTTGCTGTTGTGAATAAAAAGTACAGTGCAATGTCTGGAGTGAAGAATAATCGCATTTCCATTACTGAAATTTTATGCCCATTATCTGATGATAAGATTTATTTATTAGCTCTTAAAGCTTTTGCAGGGAGGTATCCATAGTTGGGCTGCCAGTCCCCTATGTGCTTTTTAACGAGGAATGTAAGGGCTTTGACTGGTAATATTTAAACGATTAAGGTTTTAACGCTTTGAAAAAAGTTGGGTACAAAGTCTGCTAAGTTTAAAAGCGTAGTATTTGTCCGGCCTCTCTCTTTTTGCTGTTGCTGCTGCGTTGTGTTGACCCTCTCCACATTGAATGGAACAGAGCGGATTAGGATCTGATATCTGATTAGCTGCTAGTTTTCTACTCTAAATGGTTGGCGGATAAGGCAAGGTCTTTCTTTAAATTCCACAACGCTCACTGGAAATTCGTATACACTAATAATAATACACTTAAGGAGCACAATACTCTGAAGGCATTAGATGGAAAGTATTGTAAAGTATATTTGACCTTGGTCAGTTCGCCTTTTGGGGTAAGCCAGCCCTAATGAACCTATTCATCAAGTTCAACACAGCAATCCCTTCCAGCGCAGCAGCGGAAGGAATAATTTCAATAGGAAAGGAGATCCTAAGAACCAGAAGATATCAGCTATCCGGTTTCACATTTAAAACACTTATGCTTCTGAAGGGCAAGCTCTAACTTCCGGAGCTTGCCGCCATGACCCCAACTGGATTCAAGCGTATTAATATTTTTTTAGCAGTTATTTCTCTACAAGAGTATGCATCAAAGGTGACCAACCAGTTGCGTTCCATAAAGTTGATAGCGTGTCAACATGCAAATGGCTCCATGTCTTTTCTGGCAACATCCACGGGTTATTTGGAGGTTTTTCAGGCATGTTTTGTTGCTCGGCACATGAACCGCATTGAAGACAATGTCTCCTAATGTCTTCGTCAATGCCGGGCCAAGACACAGTTGTGCGCGCCAGCTGCTTCATCCGCTGGACCCCAAAGTGTCCCAGGTGCAGAATACTTGGCACTTCTTTCCTGAGACTTGCTGGTACAACGACTCTAGCTCCATAAATCAGGCATCCGTTTGTTGATGAGAGCCAGTATGCAATCTTAAAGAAATCACTCACCGAATAACATGTGCTATCTCCTTTCTGTGAGTTCTTGAAAGGAGGCCAGTCTTCACGCACGTATCGCATCGCCTGAGCAATTACTGGATCTTTTGCTGACTCCTTCATGATAATTGACGATCCAGCGGCTTCAGTTGCTGTGAGATCCATCTTATCAAGCAGACAACGTATATGTCATCTCTGTCCTCTTTTCCGTCAAAATCTCTATCTGTGCCAGCCGGTAAACGGCTAAGAGCATCAGCATTGCCATGCTCCTTTTGCCTTCCATACTCAACATTGTAGTCGTACTGACTTACAATCAGTGCCTATCTTGCTATTCGGTTGGTAGCGAGCGCAGAAACAGGCTTGTTCGACCCAAAAATCGCCAGCAGAGGCTTGTGATCCGTAATTAAGATGAACTTTCTACCATATAGGAATTGGTGAATTCATCCAGTCCATATTCGATTGCCAGCGCTTCCTTTTGGATCTGGCTGTAACGGCGCTGGGTAGGAGTGAGCGTGTTCGAAACATTCGCAATCGGCCTTTCGCTTCCGTCAGGATAACGGTGGAGCAATAATGCTCCGATTCCGACAATTGACGCGTCGCATAATATTCCGACCTGCATTGCCGGATCAAAATGTGCGAGCACGGTTTCTTCGCACAGCATTTGCTTTAGAGTCTCGAAAGCTGCTTGCTGCGCAGCACCCCATATCCATGGTTCCCCTTTCCTCCGTAGTCGATTCAATGGCTCTTCGACAGTCGCGAGATCGCGCAAATACCTTCTGTAAAATTGTACTGACCCAAGAAATGAGTCCAGGCCTGCACGATCAGTTGGCGGTGGCATCTTCAAAACTGACTCTACCTTTTGCCCTTTAGACTTCCTTCACTGGATCACGTGTGTCCCAAATATCCACGGAAGGTTTTGGGAACTCACACTGTCGCGAAGCGGAAGACCCTTGGCGATGCGGAATTGGTGCGGAAAGTCATTTCCGACTATCGGGTCCTTGAAGTTTGCCGAAAGGAACAGTTTGTAAATATTTGCGTGTTT
>QQSS02198465.1:0-12370 GCA_003687565.2 Craspedacusta sowerbii
CTCACTCACTCACTCACTCACTCACTCACTCACTCACTCACTCACTCACTCACTCACTCACTCACTCGCTCACTCACCCACTCACTCACTCAATCACTCACTCAATCACTTGCTCAATCTTTCACTTACTCACTTACTTAGTTTCTTGCTATACGATATGTGATATTCAACTGACGTTTTTTCAGACTCTATTCTGGAAAATCTAGTTTCGTCAAACTCATCCGAAGCCGAGGAAGTTCTTATGTGTCGTGAGGAATAATGATCCCTTGACGGGCAGGATAGCATTACAGGGCAAGGCGATATTCAAAGTCGTATATTTGTGGATAAAATCCGCATCGTTGTTGATCGAACTGTGCTCCGCCTTTGAACTCTTTCTGGCACTCGCTTTGCGAATTTTATAAGGATGTGTCGCAGATTTCTATTATACTAGTTCTTTTATTCACATGTCTATTTTACAGAGCTTTATAAACATCTAGGTTGTTTTTAGTTTTCAATTTTATCCTTCTTAAGCTTATAGGTATTTATTCTGTAGCATTCGATCGTTTGCGAGAGCTGCGTTTACGAATGTATTGTACAGAAAATGTAAATTGGAAACTCTGTTGATTGCCCAAAGATCGTCCATGAAATTTCTTCACGTGGGTTGCTTTGTTTGCCACTTATGCCGCTTTTACCTGTGTGGCTATGATGATGATTAACAACGGTAGCACAGTTTTTTTTTTTTGCGTATTTGTTGGGAGGAACTTATGACGGTTGGTTCAGGTAGACTTGCGCAGAGAATGAAAGCTTTGTCATCGCTAGGCCATGAATGTGAAGTTTATGATGGCTTTGCAGATTGCTAGTGGTTCGTTCTTTGATCAATCTGTATAATTTATCGTGCACTTCTGGCGTTCGTACTTTCACCTATTTTTAACCTCCACATTCAAATTGGATTTCTGTAAAGTTTGTGCGGCATGGTAGTAACTAAAAGCTTTGCATTTCTGTTTTAAGTGGCAGTGTAAAAGAGTCTTTGTATCTTTGGATCCAGCGACTGCAGAAGGATATATTCTGTATGTAAACTGTAGACTTCATCGTGCATTTCTAGTGTTCCTACTTTCACGAATTTTAAAGCCTCAGCATTCCAGCTGGATTTCTATGAATTTTGTTGTGCGTGGTGGTAGCTATAAGCTTTGCATTTCGTACATAAGTTCCGGTCTCGAAGACTTTTTATCCTTAGGAACTGTACTGTAGTTCATGTTCACTTGTAGATAGCCCGTTTGACGAGTTTATTTATTGAAGTTGGATTTATTGAAGTTGACAATGAGCCTAAGAGAGCACGATAGTTTAAGCGTTTATTCTGAACTCATGCGTTAAAGAATTTCTGCATAGTAAGTAACTAGCGTTTTTCTTACGGGTTTAATATGGATGCATCATATGATATGGTTTTATGATATGCAAGGTTTCTGGGTGCATAATTATATGGTTATATAATGTCGGTATCATAAACATGGATGTATAATATTCAAGGTAACCTTGCTTGTGGCTATCAAAAGTTGGGTTAGGGATACGTGTGGGCTGGGGTGAAGTGCTATAAAACTTCACACAACGTCCTTTGTGGAATTGCAATCTTTGCTGTGAGCAACTGGGTTGCATGTTTCATTAGGTTTGGATTATGTGAAACATCCGAGCGATGTCCATCTAAACGATGTGTTCAAATGATTGCTAGTTTGACCCACTTATATAAGTTCGTGTTACCAGCATTCAGCAGCATATATAATGCTCTGCTCTCCACACGTGCCACCAGTGGTATAGCAGGATCTTCCAGACATTTTGTTATGAATTTTGTTCAAGCCGCTCATAGACGCACACAGAAGGCAGCTCTTCCTTAATTCACATTGCACGAAGTTGATGCGCCGCATTTCGTTGTGGGTGATGACCGACCAGACGATCTTTTATGTTGCTCGTGGGTTTAAAAGCAACTATGGGTGAAGTTGGGAAAACACTTCTGAAAATCCGCGTATATTGGCACGTGTGATTGTTTATGGAATGTAGCATTTGGTATGCTAGTGACCGTCCTGCTCCAGGTACATAAGCAAGCCTTCCGGCTTTTTTTGTGGGTCTTTTAGCCTTCCTCCATGGTTAATTTAGCCAAGCAAGATGCTGTTCTTAAAAAGGATTAATGATCGTAGCCCAAGTTTCTAAAATATGTAATAAAAGGTACTAGCCTGCTTCAAATCCTCGGGATTCTCTTATATTCCGAAAATGGGATAGAGTTGAGCTTCTTCCTTCCAAGTCCAGTTTCACGTCCAAGAATGTTGCTTCGGGCTGTGAGGTCGCGATGGTGAATTTTATTTTCAATGCAAAATTGGGAAATGCAAACTCGTTGCAAAAGCGTTTAAAAAAATGGTTCAGGTTGCCTCGGCTTCCTTCCCAAACAAAAAATATGTCGTCGATGTAACGGTGCCAGCGTAAGGGTGACTTTGCAAATTGGTGTCAAGAGTTATTAAGGTAGCTCGACTTAAACTTTTACATTAAAAGTATCTTACATCAAACAGGGTGTCCATAGCTGTGCCGCGCATTTGGTGGAACAAATGTTTGCCGAACAGCATGGTGTTCTTGTTAGCGCGGTCTCTATTTAGTGAGGTGGGCGTGGTCGTGGGAACGGTTTCCTCGTGATGCATTTGTAAAAAGTCCTTGCATGCTGTGATACCGTCTTCTCAACAAATATTTTGGGATATACAGGGGATGTACCGTCTTCATGACAAATATACAGGGATATAACACCCATAGTGACAATCCACAAGTTTGGTGGGTTCACGGTTAGTAGCAGTGGATCTTTCAGCTTGCATACAAAATCTGGCGTGTTCCTGATAAATCATGACAATCGGCTATAAAAATGAATCTCCCTTGTCCAACTTCAGTCCAGTTGTTTTGGACCGGAACATCCAGATTCGTATTCTTTTATATGCAGGCATTCCCAACCCATGGCTCATGGTTTATTCGTTTATTGTTTTGAGCCAAGGTTTGCTGCGCTGCAGTTAGCTTATTGCATGGTCTTTGGTGGGAGATGAGAAGATGGATGTTCAGCATTTAGACAAACCGACCGCGGATTTCATTTCGGCAATTGCAAAATTCCACAAGTTCTTTCGTAGCTGCGTTATATAATGTACAATTGTATATTCTTCAAACTCTTTGCGAAGGCTCCTCTATCAGTAAAGTCATTGATCCTTACAATGCGTTTGGGAGTCTGCGTTCGCGTTATATTTCGTGTGAACATGCATCTTGCCTCGTCCTAATCATAATATATTACGATGCTTCTTGTTCCATGGTATGCGCACTATGCTCTATTTCAAGCATTCCGAGAGAAATATAAGAATGACATCCATAGATTCTAGGTATCTAGATGTTCAACTGTGAATTTAAGATCATCATTCTGTACAAAAAAAAAGCTTTTTCTAACGTTCTGGAATTTGAAGCCAGAGTAGTATATTGCGCAAAAGAAGGTCAATACAAACCTGTATAAATGCTGTTGACGAGGGGGCGAATTGGTCCTCCTTTGCACGTATGAGTATTAGTTTCCACGTAGGGTTTGCCTTGCTCATTCAGTTTTACAGTGAGATTTGCTCCATTCCGAGACTTGGTAACACTAAAGCAAGTAGGAGAGCTCTTTTCTGTACGTGGCATCGTACCTGAGGAAACGGAGTAACGTAATCATTTCGAAAGAGCTGACCGAAGTGACCAAATCAAATCTTTGTTGACAAGCTGAAGACATGACCACTTACCAAGAATTTATTCACCAAAACGAGGATCGTGATGGGATTCGATTCAGCTGGAATGTTTGGCCTTCCAGTCGCTTGGAAGCTACTCGTATGGTAAGGCTCCGTAAGATGTTGAAGTAAGCTACTGCTTAAGCAAAGAGATGGTTTTCGCACTCTTCTGCTTTTAGAAAATTGCGAAGACAATGTTCTTGTCAGGTCGCTTCCATGTAAAGACCTTTGTCTGCCTTTAAGGAAATCTCATGGAATTCTATATCATGCGCGCTTGTTAATGATTGACGCCTCTAAATATGTGATGAGCAAATGGAGTAGCCAATGACCAACACCCTTAGCGTTATAAGGTGCTGTGTCAAATGCAAGATTATTCGGTTGAACTTGATGTAATTGCTTTAGAAAATCCCTAGAAAAGCAATACTGTATTTGCATTCACGGCCTTCAAATCATTTATATGTAATTGCTAATCCAATGTTTTTTGTTACAGCTGGATATTATGTCCTGGATAAGAAGTACATTTTCTCGTAATTGGGCATTGTTACTTTGAAAAGTAACTTTCGTTTATCGTTGTTTATTATTTGTTAAAATAAAATTTTACGAGTGAAACAGACTTCACAGATTGGATGCCCAAATATGCGTTTTCTGCAATGTTTGGGAAGCGCAGAAAGAGATAATTGCAATTTTTTTTAAGGTGGTTCCTGTCAGCTGCCTGTATACTCCACTAAAGGAAAGACCTGACTTACCACCTATCCTTTATGAGCCTGTAATTTGTACACGGGGAAGCTGCAAAGCTGTTTTAAATCCCCTTTGGTAAGTATATGTAATTCATTTCATGGCTGATGCAAGTACTTTAAACTTTATTGAATATTATTGGTTGCTGTAAAGTATAAAATCGAGATTCATGATAAATCTTTTTGAATTTGTGTGGTGGACCTGATGCTGATGCAATGCTGAAAACATCAAGTGCATAGTGCTATACATAATCAGGAGCATCATGCTACCAAGCAATGGTTTTCATTACTTAATAGCGTCTTTTGGAGCTTGTAGAATTTCCTGTGCCCTTTCTAGGAAATGGTGCTTGACTGGCAATCAGTTAGTCCTTTCTTTTTTTTGTGCTTTGGTCACATTATAGGCGGATTAAGAGTCGAAGTAATCAACACAGTAAAATGACACAGCTAGTAATTTAATGCTTGTGATTGTATCAACCGTATTACATCTATTCTGGCAAACGGAGCCACTGTGAGATTATCATTCATTGGAAATACTGTGTCATGCCTTTCTTCTACAGCCTATATTTTTGCATGTTCATCAGTAGTGCTCATCATAAAGATACATGCTTTGCATTTCTTAGTTTGGCTCTAATGTCTGAAAGATTAAGAAAATAATTTTCTGATTTTTTAGAGGTATCTTGTTGCAGTACTCTTGGTTTTGGAGTGATATGTTATGCATTTATGTATGGCCGACAGATCATTTGTTTAAAAGTATTAGCATTATCAGGTTTTACCCCTATTATAAGAGCTTTTCATAAGAGAAGCCTCCCTTCAAAGCAATCTATCCAAAGTTTTCTGTGAAGCAGAGTGGATGCTTTGTTGTTTTTGCTACTGTTCTCCTAAAGCTTAAGTACGTGACTGTCTGAAGCAATCAGTTTTCTAGGCGTGGCTAGTCTTACTATCAGCTGTCTGATGGTCAAAATTGCTTAAAGTAAATCGCACTTGTGCAAGCATGATGCTCCTTGTAAATGTTCTGCCTGATTGCCTGCTATAGAGAGTTGGTTTTTGGATATTGAGCTTCTATTTTGAAGGCTAATTAATTTCAATTATTGTTAGCATTGCATGTGACAAGGTCATCTTATAATAAAGTTGTTAAGCTTACCATGGTCGTCCTCTTGGTACTAGTGTAGAGTTTAGCTATGGTATTAGCCCTAATTCTTTCTCACGTCTTTCCAGTGTATGTTTTTATTATTCTTGGTATTGCTGGTGGATTTTTTGTTGATATTAAGTCATAGTAAAGTTGTATGTTGCAAGAGTGTCGTATTTGGATGTTTTAGGGCACTAATATGTTTTCGACTTGTGATATTATTGGGTGTATTTTTTCTATAGCCAAGTTGATTTCAGAGGCAAGGCTTGGGTGTGCAACTTTTGTTTCCAGAGGAACGCTGTAAGTTTTTTGGAGCTCGTTTATTTCTTTGTATGATAAAAAGAGATTATCACCTAATGCCACTTGATCAGGAATCTGGTTACTGATAGTTATATCTAAGTTATGTTTCCCTTTTGCATAACAAATTTTAAGATGGATTGACAGCCTGTTGGCATGTTTTCGATTTCAGTTCCCTCCTCACTATGCTGGCATCAGCGAGCAGCACCAACCTGCAGAAATCATGCCTATGTTTTCGACAATTGAATACACTATGCCTGTAAGTTATCCTAATGAAAAATTCTGGTAAAGTTATCTAAATTTCTTTAGTATGTGCTTAGTATGATCTATGTGTGGCTGTGGATTTTTAGTATATTATTAAAATTTGTTTTTATTGATAATTTTTTTGTGCAGTTTTGTATGTGTTCTTCGCGTTGTCGTTTTTGCCTTTTTTTTTTTTGTAGAACTTTTATGTTAATGACAAGTAATTGGAGAAAGTAATCATGCTTAATGTTGGCTTTATTAGTTTCCAGCCAATTCTTTGCCAGAATTGTTAGGTATCAGACTCCCAAATCATCAGATTTTGTTCTTGTACGGGTTTGGTGGTTGAACATTTGGTTCTAGTGAATTACATGTTTACTGCATTGCCATACCATTAAGAGGATCTCTTTTATATTGTCTTTCATTTTTCAGTTCGAATATGCAATTTTGTCAGTGCTCAATACTTAAGTTTTCCCTAATACTTAATGCTGGTAAGTGTATACATAATTTATTAGAGTTGTCTCAGCTGTCATTAAATTTTTGTCTTCAGAGGCAGCAGGCGAGCCCATTAATATATCTGTTTGTTGTCGATACTTGTCTTGATGAAGAGGATCTAAATGCATTAAAGGAATCCTTGCAAATGTCGCTGAGTTTGCTTCCACCAAATGCCCTTATCGGACTGATTACTTTTGGTCGCATGGTTCACGTGCACGAACTTGGCTGCCAGGGAATCTCAAAGAGCTATGTGTTTCGTGGAAACAAGGAAATCACATCGAAGCAGGTTCAGGTTGGTGCAAGATTCTAAATGGTCGCTCTCTTTTTATTTTGGGAATTTGTGTAATCTTTTATTGGATTGTTTGTTATTCACATTGTTTTGGTATTGTACCTAGATGCGTTATTTTCACAGTGATTTCTGGTACGTGCAGGAACATGAACAAAAGATAATTATCACTGTGTTTGCAGTAACTGTGTTTGAATCTTATGTCAAATGTCTTTGTCTCTATGTTTTCTTTATCCCACTATCTGACTAAGAGCTGTTGATGTCTATTAGCTACCTGCAGTTCGCTAGATTAAGGGAGCATATCTACTATTAGACATATAATGACGTGAACATGTTTCAAGTATGTTGCTGTTTGTGTTGCTAGGACATGCTTGGCCTTGGTGGTGGAAAGCATGGCCCTGTGCAGCAACCTCCCCGTGCCCCAATGTCTGCGGAACACCATGCGGAGATACAAAACAGGTAATTCAGAGTTCTTTTATAATAGCTGATTGCTCGCGCTTCCGAGCTGCAGCCAATGAATTTTATAATTTTTCGGTGGTTCTTGTTTTCTTTGAAATATGTTCGTGCACCACTGCAAATGGTTTTCTGGTGTTGCTTTATGAAGCCTGGTATTACCTGTAATCCTTAGAGAGTTTGTAGTAAATTGTAAGCAGCTTCAACTGGATTTTCTTGCTTTAGGTTTCTACAGCCAGTCCATAAATGTGACATGGATTTGACGGATCTTCTTGGAGAGTTGCAAGTCGATCCTTGGCCAGTTGCAGCTGATAAGCGACCTCTCCGATCCACAGGCACTGCTCTTTCGATTGCTGTCAGTTTGCTTGAGGTTAGCTTTGGTTGATTTTAATGGATGCTGATGCTTTGGCTGAATTAATGTGTGATTTGATGGCAGCTGTGAATAAGGTTTGCTGAGAGATCTGTAGAGATTGATCAGCCTGTGGCCAAGCAGGTTTTTTATAGGTCTTAGCGTTCATGACATGTAAGGAAGTAATACGTATGAATCAGTTAGCCAATAAAGCAATGAACCAATAGATGGATGAAGTAGTATATGAAATGAAATGATCGTTGAAAAATTTAATGAGTTGAAAAATAATTTGACATGCTTGCTTTCCCGTGGAATGATTCCTTTGAGACTGAAATGATTTTGCTGTTAATTGTTGTTGGCTTACGTAGTTCCTTTTTTTTTTTAGAATTCATTTCCTAACACGGGTGCTAGAATAATGCTTTTTGTTGGAGGCCCGTGCACTCAGGTAATGCTTGTGGATGCCAGTGCATTGTTCTCATGCTCTGTGGTTTGTCTGCGCTGCAGTCTGTTCGTATTGTGTAGCCAATCTTCCCCAAGAGCATGTTCCGTTTATCATGAACTAATAATATAAATAATAAAAAACGGTTTTCATACATACTCATGAACGCGTATAAAGATACCTATTTTTGCGTACATAAATATATATGTATACATGATTTAATAAACCTTTGATTCCGGTTAATCGGACCACATTGGGGCGCGACCGATTTGGGCAAGGGCATGCTTTTTTTATGTTTAGGGTGCTGGCATGGTTATAGACAATGAGCTTAAGAATGTTATGCGATCTCATCACGACATAGAAAAGGAGAATACGCCATTCATGAAGAAGGCGTGCAGGGTACGAAGCAAGCTACTTGCATGCGCTCAGAAAGACTTGTCTCTATGTGCTACCACCGGTTTGGTCTTGTTTGTAGGCTACCTAGGCCTATTCCAGATCTCCATAATTTCTGTTCGATGAAACCAGCCTCGAAGTGGTTATTCTTGAAACTAATGCGTTGTGGACAAAGCTCCTGATTTTTTATTTCTGAGTAGAGCTGAGGATTCGCCCTTTTGCTGGGAATCTTTGAGAAGGGCTTGTTGTTTTCATGTGAATATCAGCCATGGTTGTCGTCAGATGACGTCACGATTATCCTTTTGGTTGTAGCACTACGAAGGTCTCGCGACTCGTGCTGCAGATAATGGCCACGTGATCGATCTGTTTGCGTGCCACCTGGATCAGATTGGGCTTCAGGAAATGAAGTCTTGTGCTAATTGGACAGGGTAACAGTTCTAGTTTGGATTTCTTACGTAAATCTACGTTACTAAGTAAGTTTTCGTATTGGCCCTGCATGACTTTGAATGCTTATAAAAGCCTTCGTGTTTCTGGCGTCGTATGAATATGAAGAAGTGAGTGCTAGATCAGTTAGCTGAAAGCATGCTTATAAAAAGAGTTTCCACTTGGTGTGGACTTCGTGTGTATGTTTCGCCAGGGTTTCTGTACTAGAAGTAGCCTATTGATTTAGCTGCTTTTGGTAGCATGCTGATGCATTTTTCGATTTCTTTTTGGCGAGAACGGGCATTATCATTTCTTTACGGAGTGAACCTTGCGTTCAGGGGCTATATGTTCATGGGAGACGCATTTGACACTGCCTTGTTTAAGCAGACCTTCCAAAGAGTGTTTGCCAAGGACTCCAAGGAAGAATTCCGAATGGCCTTTGGAGCAAGCATTGAAATCAAGGTATTCAATTGTTTGCCTGCATCTGCTGTAGCTGCTAACGGATGGATGTGCCAGGAGCTTCGAATGTCTGTTCTTCCCTAGTTTTTCTCGGGGTCCATGTCCTTTTTAAGATCTTGATTGTTTAAAAGGTTATGTCTTTTGTTAAAGCCGGAAATGTGAATTCGTATGGGTCGGCCGGTCTCCCTGCATCTGTGCTGTTGTCCATTCCGTGTTGGTACCTGGGCCTGTTTAAGGCAAGCATCAGGGTCCACTTTCACGGCGCATTTCACCGCTTTGTATTTGTAAATTAACTTTTAAATGCCTTTCTCGATCCTTGATTCGCTCTCTATGGTTTAGACCTCGAAAGAGCTTAAAATCTCTGGGTGCATCGGACCGTGCATGTCGTTGGCCCGTAATGGAGGAAACTTATCTGAAACGGTAGGTAGCTACTCTTCATTGGCATGTCTGTCGTTGCCAGCGTTTTGATTTGCTCGAGTTGCACTTTGTATCGCAAGGCCCGGTCAAATGTAGCCGGTACCAGCACGATGCGGCGTTTTGTGGGTTGACTGTTTATGTGGATGTTTCTCGTCTCATTACGTAAGGAAATCGGGATCGGGAACACGAGTGCCTGGAAAATTAGCGGCATCGACTGCAGCACTACGTATGGCTTTTTCTTCGAAGTGGCCAACTCGGTGAGTGTTTGTTTGGATGTGAAAATTAAGATTTTTTTCCTTAAGAGAATTTTTCTTCTGTCGCGCGTTTCGTTTGTTCCCGTAGCTTGATTTTGCGTTGTTAACGTATCTTTCATATTGTTCTGCTTCAGTATTGATTGTTTTGGGCGCTTTTAAACAGGTTTTTTGTTTCATTGCCTACTTGGTTTCCTGCTTCGGTATTGATTGTTTTGGGTTGTTCTAAACATGTTTTTTTGTGTTTATTGCTACTTGGTTTTCCTGCTTCGGTATTGATTGTTTTGAGCGCTTTTAAACATGTTTTTTTTTTGTTTTATTGCCTACTTGGTTTTCCTGCTTCGGTATTGATTGTTTTGGGTTCTTTTAAATGTGCTTTGTGTTGTATTGCCTACTTGGTTTTAATGCTGTTTTACCGCACATTATAAGAGTATCTATGGCACGAGATAGATATAGAATGTTTTCTATTTTTTTAGTTAAAAAAAAGTAGCGTTAATCGTTCTCTGCTCTCTCGCTTTAGCACACCGCGCCAATTCCTCAAGGCGGCCGTGGATGCGTACAGTTCATCACCCAGTACCAGCACTCGAGTGGTCAGCGACGCGTCCGCGTCACTACTTGTGCTCGCAACTGGGTGGACTCGGCCAACTTGCACCACATCGCTGCTAGTTTCGACCAGGAGGCCAGCGCCGTGCTTATGGCGCGCGTTGCGGTTCATCGGTGCGACACCGAGGACAGCTCTCAGGATGTTCTGCGCTGGCTCGACAGAATGCTTATTCGGCTGGTGCAAAAGTTCGGCGAGTACAACAAGGACGATCCGAACTCGTTTCGCTTAGCCGATAACTTCACGCTATACCCGCAGGTGAGAGCCTCGTTGCTGTGATGGATTTGCTCAGTTTGTTTCTTCATTTTTGTCATTTGAGCCGTGCGTTCGTGGCCCCGTGGCTAATTGTTTAATGTGAGAGATTAGACCACGAGAGGCTTCAGGTTCGAGTCCAGGTCCTGACTCAAATGAATACAGTCAAAGCTTATCGAGAAGAGCATCTGATCTAATAGGGTTCTAGCTACTTCAGTAGAATTTGTATCTTAGTCGCAGTTCTCGTAGCTCCAATCGACCATGGAGACAGCGTCGGCAAACCACTCTCTCTCCCCGACGAACCAAGGTAGTGAACACGAACCAACCAAGCAACCAAAAAAAAAAGGCAAATGAATGAAACACGGTGTAGTTGACCATGTTCAAGATACGTGCATCTGGTATGTTGCTATATGGCACTTGCTTTTAATCATTCTTTCCTAGTTCATGTTCCATTTGAGACGATCCCAGTTCTTGCAGTACTTCAATAACTCGCCTGACGAAACATCGTTTTATAGGTGAGCTTGCGAGACCTTTATTTTCTCTGTTCGCTGCCGAATCTTCCGTTGTATATCGGATTTTTATATGCATGTCGATCGAAAATATATTTTTGCGAAACATTTTTGTTATTATTTTTTTTCTGCAGGAATTGTTTGGATAAAGAAGATACAACAAACTCGCTTATTATGATTCAGCCTATACTTTATTCTTATTCCTTTCACGGGCCGCCAGAGGTGAGTTCGCATCCTGTTAGATTTTCTGGTGATTCGTTACGCCCTTTCCTTCTACGGGCATTAAATTCGCATTCCTTTCATTCACATGCATTCACACGTGTCCCATGCAGTACTCGATTTCAAGGCGGTTTGTATGGTTGTGTGTTTCCATTTGTTTCTATCCTTCTTTAAGCTTTTGACATGGCGTAATATAAGTGGATCTATTTGCTTTCCAGCCTGTGCTTTTGGACTCTAGTAGCATTCTGCCGGATAGGATTCTGTTGTTGGACACCTACTTCCTGATTCTAATATATCATGGCGAGGTTAGTGCCAGTTCCTACTGTAACGACGCTCCTGCGTACTCCTTCGTACGTCTTCTTATAGTTCCATATATCGAGTTCAGCTTACAGTGAACCGTTTTACGCAAAATGAGCTAGTTGTGTCCTTATTACAGTACTCCTGCTTGATTTGTATCTTACTCTTTGCTATAGCCTCTCGCTATATACTTTTTTAGGCTGTACTATATTATGCAATGCTTTAATGTACTATTCCATGCTATGCATATGCTGTACGAGGCACTGCTCTACGATACTGTACTATACTATTCTATACTATACTATACTAAACTATACTATACTATACTATATTATACTATACTATACTATACTATACTATACTATACTATACTATACTATACTATAC
>QQSS02198476.1:0-12369 GCA_003687565.2 Craspedacusta sowerbii
TATATATATATATAAAGGAAATACAAAGGTTATAAATTCATATAAAAGTTCAAGGTTGCTGTAAATGAATTTCAAAGGAGCACGTGAATACAAAAGATTCGAGATTGCATTAAGTAGCGATCGACTCGTGCTTGCGAGCAAACAAAGTCCATTAATAGCTTACCTGGAGTGAACTCTCCCATTTAACGGCCGAGCCGTAACCCTCAGATAACCACGGGTGATGGAGCAAGTCCGCAGCAGTTATTCGTTTTCCTGGATGAACCTGGAGAAAAACATATGGCGGAGCTCGGAAAATAAAGACATTCAAAGCAAATAAGAATATTACCTGCAAGCAAATATTTATATCACACCATTAAAGCCAGAAAGTACGAGATCTCTGCAATCTACCACCATACGTATCGCAAAAGTGTGAAATATGCGCATAAAGAGATCCGTTAAGCTTCAGCAACTAAATACTGAGGAGGACAGCAATTTGCTGAAAAGATCTGCTTGACCAAATCAGAGCCATTGAAAGTCTGTACCTCAAGTAGCCGTGACAGGACATTCTTGCTTCCTGCAAACGATCAAGCGAGATTGTCAGATTGAAAAACAGCAAAAGGCAAGACTTAGAAAAACTTTGCAATCGTCATAGCATTTCAAAAACATGATCTAACACTTCTATAAACTTTTGATGAGGCAAGCCTGTCGCAAGCACATTCAGCTAGAATTTCAGTTGCAAATCGACTCTTCCACGCATATCGAATGCCGCGTTCAGTTTAAAAGAATTAATAGCGGCGATAAGTGTCAAAAACTTAAGATAGACGTCATGCTGCAGGATCATAACTGTGGAACTGATCACTTCTTTCGGCTAGGGGCCAGACACAAGGTCTCTCATAACAATCGCAATTTAAACCGACGACAAAAAGTACCTTCAGAAAGCCATTCGGGTTCCTCGTACGCACCGCTCTAAATACGTAGATAGAAAGAAAAATAAGATAGTTATCTCTCTTCCATCGGGGGATGGGAAGTTTGAGAGATACGCGAAAATCCAAGAACGATAAAACATTTGTGCATTCTAAATTGCGAGCATTTTAACTTGGCACCTGGCATCTGCACGGACGTATGCGGGTTATACATGATCTGAGCGCGCTATTCTGCCTATATAAATCAGATAATTCTGTACAATTAGCAGCATTTCGTCAATACAAGAAATGCAAGGGGAAAAAAGAGTGGAGCGCAACTAGGCAATTAAGTACCGTACATATAACCTTAATTTCTGTGCTGACTCGGACAGACGGGATTACATACGAATCACGACATGCCACAGAGAATGTCATCTAATAGAACGCACATTGCCAATTCTAGGTGATTCTGCTAACCGGTCAATCAGAAAAACTTATACTTAATATGATGCGGTAAAAAAAAAGCCTAAGATACAAAAAATAACGGACATATTTCATAGGAAATGACTTTGACAATCGGGTGCCGCGAAAAATACCACAAGCCCAATACATATTTAAAACGAGTAAGTTCAACCAGTTCTAAAAGTTGGGATAAATCCACTTTAAATCAGACATACCACTAACACTGTGCCCGTCATCGCCAATAAATCGCACGAAATGGCTGAAATACGCATTAAGCCCGACTGGCCGTACTTGTAAAAGTCGGTAGACAAAGGCAGCCGGAAAAAAAGCAACAGCGACAGCAAGAACCAAACAAAAACTCGTAAATATAGAAACTTACCTTAATTCTACCGTAAAGTACATTCACGGCTTCGTCTTCTTCGCAGTCAAAAGGTAGAAATCCGTTAAGCAGACCATACAGCACTACACCAAGACTCCATACATCCGCCTACGAGGCGAATCAATTATTTAATTTATAAGGGACAATCGTTCTATAAATTAATTGATAAATACATAAATACAGTTAGACCTACATTTATAAATATGTAAAAAATGATCATACATAGTAAGCATAACAGCCAACCAGGAAAGTAAACTACGTCTGCATGATTGTTTTCTGATAGTATTATCATCAAGTAATAAAAAGAAAATCATTCACCTCGGCGCCATAATAAGCTTTGCCGGAAATAAGTTCTACAAGAAAACATAAGCACTATAGGACAAAAAGACTCGAGCTCCAGTCATTATCAACGCCTTGAATTAGATGAAAGATTCACTATACTGAAGCAAGGTACTACAATGTATTATGGTAGAGTATATTATCAAATAGCATAATTTAATACGGGACAGCATAGCATATATATCTATGTATACACGCAAACAAACAATTTCTGCAAATCTCAACTACCCATACATCTCGGGTAAAATACTAACCCGGAGCAGCATAAGCAGGAGATCCACAGCAGGTAGCTAAGGGCTGAACAATCGGGTTGTCAGGATTCGAACACAGTCCGAAATCAATCAACTTGATATTCTGCAATTAAAGAGATATTTAAATTAACGTCAAATCATGCGAAAGTTTGCATGAAAACCTACAGCACGATGGAGAGTGAACTGCAGGTAACTAGTATGGTGATGTTTGGAATACAAATCAATGCCTAATAGACAAAATAAAGCAATCTTATTTTTTTGTCGAAAAGATTCAATCCACCTTTAGGTTACATTACATAAAATCTGCGCTAACTATACCTTTGGCTCCATGATCTACATGATGCTGTATCTCCATTACAAAAACAAAAGCAAAAAATGCAGAATGACTTACATTGTTTGCATCAAGAAGCATGTTTTCCTAAAATAAAATAACTAGTATATATACTGCTATGTCGACAACACTGAAATAAATCATTCACGTGACTTCAGTAAACGCAACAATGACCAAAAATGAAAAAAAAAACGTAAATTCGGCTCTTTGAAATCAAATTTTGAAAGCAGGCCAGGAAGTCAAACGAAAATCTTATTAGTGATAATTGACATCGAAAACGAAAAACAAACAAAGTATTTAAAACAAATGATTTTGAAATTGAAAAAAAAAGAAAGAATTAAACCAAAAGGAAAAGATCTTGACTTATATCGACGAACGATATGCCCGCAGAAATTTATGTTTCAGCGAAAATACATGACGGCATACAACAACAAAATCGGCACCAAACGTACAGGCTTTAAATCACGGTGAGCAAGTCCTTTGCTATGGATATACGTAACAGCGGAAACAATTTGACGAAACACACTTCGAGACTCCTTCTCCTAAAAAGAAGAAAATGCTCCACACATAATGAATGATACAGTTGGGGAATTGGTAGAGTATGGATGATAATACTCTCATATTCACATGGAGTCCGACATGACCTAGCAAGGGATGATGATTGACGCAACGAAATTCACAACAAACCATTACTTTATATCCTGTGCTATTGTTCAGCTATACAATATAACATTTACGAAGCTTCATATCAAGAATATAGCACTTAACCCTGTTAAAATGGTGAAAAAAGCCCTCAGAAAAAAAAACACTCAAATGAAAGAGCTCATAGTTCGCATAGTGAAAGTGGTAGCAAAAAATCTCTAAATAGAAAAAACAATACCTACAGAAAGTCTTTCCCGAGAAACAATATAATCGAACAGTTCGCCACCCGAAATGTACTGAAAGAACAAAAGCAGTAAATAAGCAACTTAAAAGAAATACCAACCCATTTTCAATCGAGTGCTAGTACAAGCAACGAAAAATACTGACTCTCATGCAAAATTGAACATTAATGCTTCGTTTAAACAGATACCAGCCAAGCCGATGGGATGCAGGGAGGCAATGCAATAAGTCTTAAATTAATCGACAAACAATTAACTAGCTAAAATTAGCTAAAATTAGCATTCAGTTGTATGTGCAAAAAATATCCCAATTTTGTATACACACAAACCTAGACACTGATTTACAAGATTGTAAAGCCTTAAACGGCTTCTATAGAATAAGTTTAAAAAAAAACTTTTGCTAACAAAAAAATATAAAATGCACAATTGCAACCATTGTAGAATTTCAAGAAAGCCACCTACTTCTAGAACAAGGAAAATATCATGCTCCGTTTCTGCCACCTGGTAAAGTTGACAAATGTGCTGATGGCAACCCAGTCTTTTCATTGCTTCGATTTCACGGTAAGCACGATGCAGATCACCCTGTCACACAAAAAGATAGCCAGGTATAATAAGCTATCATCAGATCAGGTAAAAACAATTGAGCAGAAATATGGCAGAAGTACGGCAGAAACATGTCGATGCCAATATACCTAACACTGCCCTCATCAAAGAAGAGGCTGCCACTTGATGCCAAGTAATTAATAAATCCTTATTCTGACTTCAAAGAGAGTTAAGATCAATGAATATTATAACAATAAAGGCCACAGCAGGAGAAAATTGCTCAAGCTGAAGCACTGGATAGGTTAAAGAGCATTGCCATGATCAATTTCGTGCAGCACCAAGAACAGCAGCGGCAAAGCCATTAAGTCATTACAAAGTTTTAACCTACCACTAAAGTCTTTAACTTTGAAAACCTACCATTCGACGAAGTTGGTCTTTGCTCATTATTTTGATGGCCACCTACAAGTGAAATCAAACAAAGTCCTTGACATCAAGATGCTTAAAGTAATTTCATTAAAAAAAACATACATGGACTATACCATGTGCCATGCAAAGAAAACTTTCAAATTACTGTATGATTGCTTCAATATGCGTTGATCTATGGATGGTATTGAATTCAAATGTAAGACAGAGTGAAATATCTTATATCCGAATATCTTAGAATAGACAAAATCTAGGCAAATCTTGAAAAAACTTACATTAGGCATCTGTATTCAAAACAAATCAGGAGCATAAAAGTGACTTCATTATTGAAAGTTTAAGCAAAGCCCTAGGTTCAAAGAAGCCCATGTTCCTACCTTCTGCCCAGTTGGCCTGTGCTCAGCCAAGATAACTTTGGCAAATCCACCTACATTATTGGCATACAAAGTCAATCAAGGCATAAACACTCCACAGCAAATACATAAACCAAACGACTGGAAAGTGACTATAAGAACAATCTGCATAAACTAATAGCACCAGTTTTGACCAAAATTTTAATGAAATGGTTAGACGGAAACTCCATTAATGGCAAAAATATTAATGGCAATTTGCAATATGTTGATGCCTTATGGTTTTTATAGAAAAATCACACATTTAACTGTTGTTTTTTTTTTAAATATCTTTAACAAGCGTTATAGAAATTTCAATTTTACCATGGAATATTATTAAGATGAAACAATTGGAAAAAAGGACTGGTTTTTACCACTTCTTGATATGAGCACAGCAAAGACTCCAGTAAGTTTTCTATTGCGTATGTATTCATTATTAATTTCTTTATTTCTGACTGCCACAAAAAGAAAAAATCTTATCAAAAACCAGTACCTGGATGGAATAGTTAACTCAACCATCCAGAACCATGAGAACAACTACTCACAACTAAATAAGGTGAGTGTGATGCAGTTTCAATGGCTCTAAAAATGAAGTTTTGTTAGTGCTGCGGCACTATAGATCTCTTATAAGTTTCAATACCAAGCTAAGCTATAAAAGGGTTAATCCATAGCACATTGTTCCAAATGCCTAATTAGATAAGCTGAGTGCGATTGCCCCAGTTTAAATGGCTCCTAATAAAGGAGTTTCATTAGCACTCTCATATTATGAAGCTCTCTCAGAGAGTTATAAAAAAAAAACTGGAAAGTTTTCAAGGTTTACGAGAATTTAAAGACATGGCATTCATAATTGCTAAGAAAAGCACTAACGAATAAGAGACAGGTAGATTAACACAATTGTCAACATTGTTGCAATTAATTATTGGACATCCATGCTAACACATCTCCAGCCTGTAAGACAACAACAGCCAGAATAACAAAAAGGGCAAAAATTATGCTGCCTTTACCAACATGCACGAAGCTAAAGCAAAGACTTAGAAAGCTTAATGATTGCTACTAACAAGTGAGCCAACACTATTCAGTGCTGGTCCAGTTTCTGATGATTCCTTTTTTCAGCTTTTGAAGCTAGTTCACACACATTACAATATCAGACAAAAAGCTCAAGTGGACCTACCTTCTCCAAGTCTTTCATTGACATCGTGGTAATCCTGAAGCTCAGGAGGAAAAGAAATGGATGGCTCTGGAATTCTTTCCGGCATTATTCAGATCTGCCTGTCACTAATGACATGTTGGATAAAACCAATAAAACTTCAACAGCTCATAAAGAGGCTCGCAATAAAGCTTTATAGCCAATTGTAGGACAAAAGAACCCAATTTGGCAGATTTCGATTATGATTTTCTAGTTAAACTCTTAAAATTTTTATTAAAAGTCATATTCTGGTCTTATATAGAGCAAGTTGGTTAATTAAAAGAGACGCGGAATAAATATATGAGTAACACTTAAGACCACCTAATATGTTAACATTTATAAAGCAAAACAAAACAATCCACAATATACTCGGACTCAATACCGATGAAAATTTTAAATTTCATTTCCGATGTGGCTGCAAATATCATAGTCATTGACAGGAATATCGATTTCATCTGTCAAGAAAGTCAACGAATCCGCTAGAGATAGCTTGCTCGGAAATAGACAGGCTTCAACATACATAATCACTCACACAGGCTGCTCGGATTTGAGTTGCCAGCAGAAACAGGCTTATGAATAGAATATTTGTAGAGGTCCTAGTTCCAAAAAAACTGATGCGCCACTCATGGTCGATTCTTCTTCAAAAACTCCACTACATCACATTTACAAAACATGATGACCATAAAAACTTAAACCATCCTCATAGTTCACTCAAGCCCACTGTTTACTGTCTTTCGCGCCTTGATGATATCACGTCATGCACGCCTACATATAGACTTCAATTCTAAACAGCAACAGAAAAACCTTTCCCCGAAAGCCGGTGGAGCAAATTGACCGTTATCAACAAGAAATGTCCTGGTAAAAATTGATACGTCTGTTATGGGGTGTCGCAACTTATGTAGTCGGGCTGGTTTACATGGTCATCTTGGTCTTTCGAATAGCTTTGAATCTGATTGAGACTAACAACCTAAAATGCTGCATAAGTCCTAGCAGTGGCATGACATGTGACTAGCAAGTTGGAAATAAGCAAGGCCTTCCTTGTAATAGCTTGCAAGGGGTCTGCGTATTACAAGCTTGTAGAAAGAAAGTTTCTCACCGAGCAAGGGCAACGCCGACCATTCCCTCTAAACGTAAAGGAAATCTTCAAGTGGTGAATTTCCTGAAAAGATTGCTTACTCATACTTAGCTTGCCTGTAATTTCATGTGTCAGCATATGAGGTACGGGCTGCAAGAAATGAGTATGCCTTGACTACTTTAATGTTTAAAGGAATGATTATTTCAAAGGTACTCTGTTGATTTCAAGCCTTTCTACTGTTTAGTTTAATTTGCCTCTTTTATAAGCGATTTCTGCAGATAGGTACCATATCGTTAATAACCACACCACTTTATATGCTGACTTCACGGAGTATATCAACCTTCCGTTTATTCCCTAAGAGGCGGTTCAGTGCCATTAGTCTGATGTTCCGTGATTTATGGCACTTATGCTTAAAAGATGGCAACCGATCTGCAATCGTTACTGATGGAGAAGCATTGGCTCACTTGTTATTTATTTATTTATGTATTGGATGGCTACGTCCCACTGTAACCCGCAAGCCAAACTCTAATCATAATACTAATACTTACCCTAACCATAGCCTAAAACATTTCTTTAAAAAGCTCGAGCAATCCTCGAGAAATTTTACATAACATGAAATAAAAGTTATTCGAAGTCAATTGATTAAAGTATCTTGACGTGCAGACGCATCAATATCAACCTTTGAGTTATGTCGGCGTGATCAGTCGCATATTGAAGAGTAGATGTTAGCTTTGCAATATGCTGGATCAATGCAACTTTATGTGGATGGCGTTCTTGAGGTGCTACCTGTAAACTTGTGATGTTGGAACAGGGAAGTGAGCAAGCAAGTTCAAGCGCCGAAATTTTAAAAATTGATTTGTCTAATTTCCATCCATCCAGCCAGCTTTCATTTATTTAGCTACAAAAGTGATGACTTTGATGGTTTCTTATTATTCTAGACCAAATGATGTCCATGTTTGTCTGACTTGAGTGTTCTCCTTTTTCGAGCCTTGGTCTAGCAGACTAAAGCAAATGATTGCAACTCCATTTGATTTGTAGATCTTAGTTTACTTAAGGCAGGATGTAACTAAAATCTTCTCTACCAGTATGGCAACCCACAAATTAGGCTTGTATTTTGGGTTAGCACCATTGACCTTTTTAGAAACTAACTTGAAATATACTTATCCGTTGATATTGCTTCTAACGCTGGGATTTGCCCATCGTAATTTTGAAGATCACAATTGTTTTCTTTCAATTCCGTCCTTTGCGTTTGCTTGTATTCATTGGTGTTTGGAGTCTAACGTCTTTTGCCTGCGCCATGCTGAACACCTTTTGTTAAGGATTTTCCAGGTTTTTCCGTATCAATACGGAATCAATATTGCTCCGTCAGGTAGGGATTATTTCTTACTATTTTATTTATGAGTGTAATTCAACAGCATGCATTATTGGCGTCACCATTAAGCAGTTACCTTCTCTAGGGTAATACACATCTGCACGTTTGTTCTTGGAGTTTGCCTGCAGTCGATCCATTGTCCTAATGTTTGAGTCGCTCTTCTTCTAACATGTAGTAGGAGCACACAGAAACCAGAAATCCAGAGATAGGGAAAGCAAAGCAATGAACAGCAGACAATTAGGAATAGTTTTTTTCAACGTAAGACAACGAATAATTTTGAACAGGCAAATCGCTAATTTCTAATAACTTCATTAGTAACGTTAGACCAGTTATAATCAAGCGCCGAATACATTAAGCTGGCAAAAGTTGGTCCTGTCTTCGTCTTCAATGCCCGTATACAATTAGCTTCCTTCCTTGCCTGAAAATCTTACCTGTTTTAACACGACAAGCACGCTTTAATCGCAATATTTTCTGTTCCTCAAACAATATATTAAACGATCACAGAACCGCTCCACAGGAACGTTTCATTTGCTTTGTAAGAAATGAGGCTTTTGTTTCCAATGTGGAACGTTTTAATCTCAGTAACAAAAGTCTTGATGACTGAGGAGTCAGTTCGGGCTTTACGCTGCCTATGTAGAGGGCGGATTACAGCAGTATTCATGAATAAATTTGAAAACCTGTATCACAATTTTAAATAGATAAGCGAGTAAATATTTGACAAAGAAGTAAGGTAGCCACGTGTTAACTTACAAACGAATGATATCGGTACTATTACCTCTCTGTTAAATTAAACAGCAAACCCCCAGCAACGTACCAAAACAGTGTCAGATCACAGATGAAGAGTCCATTTAGAGACGCTCTATAGGATAATGGCAATCGCAAGGGAAAAAAGTGAACCTAGAATTACCTCTTTCAGACCTTGAACTCCTAACTGTCTTTGAGCAAATGGGGATATATGGAAGTCTTGCACTTCATATTTTGCCAAACAAGTCATTCGTATTCGTTAGAAAATTTCTTGGTAAAGGATTCTGCTAGCCTTTCCGATAGACATGTCAGACTTATCATCTCACATATTACCATGCAACAGCTTTGATAGCTCCGCTTCTTAAACGATTCGTAGAACTGAAGTCTAATTTCTTTGGTTTGTGTCGATATTGATAAAAACATATAAAAATATTGTGAAAGAACTTGAACTTATTGAACTTTAAAGGCTTTGCCCTTCCTGGCCAGGATTATCAAGGCCCTTTTGCAGACAAGAGTAAAATTTGTAGATGATTTGGAGGGAAAAAAAAGAGCAGGCCAGTGCTCTCCTGCCTCGCATGCTGGTCACAGAGGCCTATCCCGCATGCTACCAGCCGGATGCAGCTGCATATGCTGTTCACACTAGCATGTTGGCCTCAGAGTCCAGTCGCAGACGCCTATTTATATGAAGGAGGAGAACGCCAACCTAGCAAAGGTACTCAGCAAGTCGTGTGGAGTTTGTGTTTGCTGCCTGGCGAGGGGAGCAGAGTTTTCTAGAAAGTGGTGGACGCAAACTCCTTTTGTGGCTTTCTTTGATTTGAGCGCCTTCTTTGTTTTTTTTTTTTTTCGACGAACGGCAGCCCCGGAAAAAGGCGGCATGCATTTAATCGGCATCGCATGAGACCAGCTCACGTAATACCAAAAAAGACCAAATCTGTTCGGTTTCACGACGAAATGCATATTAAATACGCGTTTTTGTCGGCTAGGGTTAATGTTTGCAATATTTTCTTCTTACCCTTGTTGCTGATGGTTTAAAACTCTTTTTCCTTGTCCAATGTAGTTCGAAGCTGTAATGAAGGTATAAAAGTCATCATTGGGAATGTCAGGGTTTCATTCCAAACGCCATCTTCAATTGCTTCCGCAGTATGCTTGTGTAATAACTTTCTCTCCCACATAGTCTAATATGAGGCAGCTCTATCATTCGAGCATGAACTTTAGTACCAGCAGCTCTTTGACGTGAAGTAAATATTGCAGTAGCTCTACAAAGTGTCAAAAGCTTTGACTGGAATTGGAATTAAAGTTCTTTTAAGACTTTAAATGACTCTAAAGACTTTTCATGCACGACTGGCATAGTAGCAAGATACCAGCAGCATTGTCCAACTTTTTCCAAATATATACTACAAGCGCAAATACTCGAATGGGTACTCCGCATAAGCTTGCCCTGCCAAACCGTAGAACTGAGATGTATGGTAGTGCAAGCATCAAATACATAGGTGCCCTCGACTATAACAAGCTTATTGACATTAATATTAATGTAAATAAATCAAAACTTCTCTTCAAGAGAGAAATGAAAGCTTTATTAACGGCTGCATATGTCTGAGTCCTAACTTGTGAATGTGAGAGATACTTTCTTTTTGAGAGTATATATAACATAACGTAGGTGATTCGATTTCGAGTTTTAATTTTAGACTGCATTCTACACCTTACGTGAATCTCATCTATCTTCTTTTGGCTTTGTGCCTAAATGCTCTTGTAAGGTGTTGCTAATTGCTTCAATAGTGTTTTTTATTTATTGATTATTTATTTAACGCTTGTTATTTAGCTTTGCATTTGTGTGTTTATGTGAAATAGTTGCTTGACTTACTACTCTTTTTCGATTGACAAAGCAGTGGTTGAATAATAACCGTTTGACCTTGCAACTTGGTATATGTCTTCCATCCCCGAACTTTGTTATATTCCACCCTTCTTTCCAGGGTTGGGCGTTCCTTGCCTCGTCCAATTTTCTGTTGTAAGCATACTTCTATTTTAAACATTTTCTATTGTAAGCATGTTTATGTAAGCAGTTTGGGCTCGCTTTGAAATTTTCCTCTAACGTTTTCTCCTTGGTGTTGGTTTTCTCAGGTCTTTGGTCTCGTTCGTCGTAAGGTTCCTCAATTTTTCTTTTGTTTTTGCTTTTCTCCTGCAAATGTGTTGGTGACGGTTGCTTTGAGGTGGCGTCTTCAATCTGATTAGCTTCGGCTAGGAGGACGCCTCCTTCTCATAATGCAAACATTTGAAGGTCACTTGTATATTGACAGTTTTTATTAGCATTTACTGAGAAAATACATCTTGAATCTTGAAGTCTTGAATCTTGAATCTTCCTAATTTTTGATCGCATTTATTGAGTAAATAAATCTTGAGTTTTGAGTCTTGAGTCTTGAGTCTTGTTCGGGTACTACTATTTTTTTTACTATTACAATATTTTGATCATCATACCATCGCCTTTTATGTAGAACCCTGCCATAACTATCCAACATCAAAATTGTACTTATGCGTCAATTAAACTAATAGAATCTCCGTGCTTGTCCGGTAATTCATATGTATATGGGTTAAGATACCCCTATTAAAATTCGGTTTAATTAATTTTTACATAAAAAGACAGTTAGTTCCTGAGTCATGTTACTTGTTGGGCAACCAGAAACTTTCTTGTCCTATCATAGAGTAATCCGTGGCGTGGACTTCATAAGGTTTTCGCCATTATGTGCTCCTCGTTTGATTCTAAGCAAGCAAGCGCATGCCATGTATACCCTTCATACATTGCTCCAATCTATGACGTGGCTCATGCTGTTGGAACATCTTCTAACAAAGTTCGATAATTAACAATGTTGGTAATGCACACTGGTAGCACCTACCTCTATTATTGCCACTTAAGAATGCATGATATTCAGTTTTAAAAAAATGTCGAAACCATTCCTTAGGTAGCATAAACGCTAGCGAGTGATTTTCGATCGGCCGGTAGAATTAATAGGAAGTAAATGTAAATTTTGCTAACCAGGTTGCCCACGTACATACATACATACATACATACATACAAACATACATACATACATACATACATACATACATACATACATACATAC
>QQSS02198487.1:0-12369 GCA_003687565.2 Craspedacusta sowerbii
TATATATATATATAAACAAGAGCTACATGATCGGTGATCGCTTAAAATGGATAGACATCATAGAGACAATAAATAAAAAAAAACGAGCGGCAATACCTTTTCGGAGTTGAGCGCGGCAGGAGTTCGCATTCCATGGTTTCGCTGGACAGGAAAAAAAATGCTACTACATACAGTCCAGGGGAAGTCAGGGCAACATGAAAGGCATAAGAGATGAAAAGATTGTAAGGACGGTAAATTTTAAAGCGGCTAAGTATTGAATGCACAAGAACCTCCGATCCCCAAAGTGACGCAAAACATCGAAACCCGGTCGTCGGGGTTAAGACCTACTATAAAGCCACGACAGTCGCTTGAGGCTGATGAGAGCTGCGCAACATTAACGCTTGTTAACTAGCAGGCACAGAAATAAGTCAGCCTTACTGTAAAATAGGTCTGGCCAAGAACATCAAATACACCCCATAGAGGCTAGTATCACATGAGATAAAACATTATTCAACTCCAAAAAGATAGGAAAACTTATTAGATTAGTTTCTTCCTAATCAAACATTTAAATATATTCCTTGAAACGAAGAAATATTGAAGGATATACTGATTGAAGCATCGCAGGTCTGGATTAGTCAGCTGAACGTCCCAACGGCCGCAACGCAAGAAAATCGTACCTTCCTGCTCTACAGGACAGCCATCCCGATCAGCATCGTACCCCTCCGGAGGAACGACCACCATCCGCAGCAGATATAAAGCCAAGTGAGCCGCTGCCTGCTCCGCGTCCTTCTTCTTACTCGACGGAACGGCCGACTTGAAGTACCGGCCGTTGAACTGGACAGTGCTGACGAAGCCCTGCGGCGATGCTAAAGTCTCGTAAGAAGGGCAGGGAAGCTTTCGTTTCTGAGCTAGCTCATTTAACTGACTTTTGAAAGTCGTCATACCGTTGATCAACGGCCCTGAAGAATCATCAGGAGTGCCATCCGGTGCAAGTTTACGCTTCATGTCTAGAACGACAGTTGTTTGCGATGCTATAAGATCGCCAAAAGAGGCATCATTTCATCTTCATTGTACACCAAGTGGATGAATTAGGGGTTTGGGTGGAGAAATGAATGAATCAGAGTAATTAAACAGACAATAACATCGACCTGTTAACATGACGCCAACATCCGATCTGTTTACATATCATACAGACATCTCCATTAAAAGGGAAATAGAAAAGACGTGGCAGGAAACAGCAGTGACTTCAAAAAGAGATCAAAAATTGTGCAGAAGGTATTAGCAAATTACTCAACTATTAAGAAGTCGCGCTGAACTGTATGTGAAGGAGTCATTAAGGTAGCCAATCTTTTTGAGAGCTTCAAAAGCAACTCGCTGGTGGGCTTCCTTAATGGCGCCTGCTGCTTCAGTTGCCTTGACGACCGTAGATGCAAACGCAACCTCTGCAATGAAACCACCCTTACTAGCTTCAGTCGCGTAAGCAGGCGAAGGAACCTTCAGTTTCTGGCAATACTCTTGCAAAGAGTTCTTAAACGAGGAGAAGCGGCTATGTCCCGGCAGGTAGATCGAAGGAAGAGAAGCGACGGTTTCTGAAAAGGCATTACCAATACATAATAAGCCGCCTTCATCGCACGATAACATAATTTCTGGACCTTAAAAAAGTACAGCACCCAATTAATGGTTGCTACAATTCCTTATGTTGGCAAACCAAGCAGGGAAGCAAATTGGCACGCATACAATTTCACGCACATAAGCTCGCAGGCTCACACAAACACCCACACAAACACCACACACACTAACACACACACGCAAGCAGGGACAAACAAGGTAATGTACCTTAAAAGGACCCACTGCGACATAAATTTGAATTGTGGCCTTGTAAAACCAAGAGAATTTATCTCTGCTTTGACTGAGCAACCCGTCGACGCAAAACAATAACTAAATTAATAAATAAAGGAAACTAAGTAAAAAAAAAATACCGCCTCTACACGTAACACATGAATCAGAAACCCCAAGCGACGCCCAATACAAGAGACTGCATAGAACAAATTCCACTACCAACCTGCAGTGGCTATGTATCCAGGAGTCGAAGAGCAATCCGGATCATAATTTTATGACCATGTGAAAATATTAACATGAGAACAAGCGAACGTTCCACTTAACAGCCCAGCCTTGACAGCTAAATTACACCATAATTAGCATATGTAGCACACGATTAAAAGCTTTATTACACAAATAAGATGTATACAAGAGTAATAAGCTCCCACAGCAACATTAACGACATAGCGATTCTTTACATTACATGAGGTATATCCGTGCATGATAGACAGAGCCTTGTTAAATGGAACGCCAGATTGTTCTCATGGTAATATTTACCAATTGATCGTACCTGCTGCAGTCGGCACCATGGCAGGTGGTAAAGACACGCTGTTTCCAAGCGAGGGAACCGCTAAAAAAAAGGTTTTTCTAAATTTCTAACCGAATTCTTGCGCACAGTCCAACTACATTCTAGCAAGAATAAAATAAACACCCTGGGCTGCTTGACTCATTTAATTTTTTTTTCAAATTGATGAAACATTAGCAATAAAAAAATCTGATTAACTTTCAAGGCCAGATGCTCTCTTTACCAAAAAAAAAAAAAAATTAGAACAACCAAAAGAAAACAATCTATGTCGACAAGCACACCCAATCGAATTTTTATTATATTATTTTTATTGAATTATTGTTATTGTTATTACTTTTCTACACTACTCCACAGAATAAGCAACAAGCTAAAATAATTGTAAGGTACTAAAACAGCACCTACATGAACCACAATCCCCAATAAAAACATCTACAATCCACTCATAGGGAGGGACTATCTGATAAAATATAAAGAAAACTTAACCAACCTGGAGGAGGTGGTATTGGCATCTTTGACGTGTCTTGCACAGGCGGAACTAAATTGTACGTAATACAGAGTGCATTCCTGGACTTTTATTGCCAACTACATGGGGGTTGCCTTGCCACTTCTATGCAGGCAGCTACCCATTTTTAGATAGGCTTAGCAATAACTCTAGTCAAATGATTCAAGATTAACATTAAGACAATAATTAAACTTACATTTAAATTTTATCACACCAGAAAATACAATATGATATTTCTATGCCATTTTCCCCAAAACTTGTAAATACCGGAAAGCTCAAAATTATTTTGTTACATACTGCCAACAACTCCCCTGATTCAAACAATGCGAAGATATATCCAGTATCAAAAACCAACAGTTATTAAAGCTCCATTTTAATGAACAACCTTATGCATGAATTTTATGTCCATCAAATGGCAAAACTGAAGTGAAAAATGGACTTTCTTTTACTAAGAAGCCCTTAAAAAAGAAAATATGCTATGCTCACAGCTAAGCAAACTTTGATGCATGAAGGCACCAACAACATGCCATAAGGTTCTCTGTTCGAAAGTTCAATGAATGACAAAATCTCTCTACTTGAAAGGGAAGGAAGTAACATATACATAAGAGGAAGTGGTAAGATAGATGCGACAAGTACAAACTATTACTTGGTTTGAGTGGATTATTCGATAAATTCCTCTTCCTACGAAACCATTTCATGAAAATGGAAAAATGTGAAGGTGGCGTTGTATTAAGTCTTATGTCTAAATGCCTTAATCCAGCCATGGCTCAATTAAAGATGATACAGTTCAGCACAACAAAAACAAAGAGTGCCACATTTTGGCAAAAATATAGGTACATAATACAGACCTTTATAAAAAAGGCAAACTAATGAAAAGCTAGAAAACAGTTTGTGCAAATGAGAAGCACCTTGAAAATGACTGAATAAAACAAACTATTATTGGCATATAAAAACCCATACCAAAATAATTAAAAAAACTGAGAGAATCAAACTGAACAGCATTGACATACAGGAAAAGAATATTAACGAGAAAGCTTTCATCTTTCAAACCTGTCACTCGTCAATAAAAATTAAAGGACCATGTTTAAGTCGAAATTCGTTTGTTCATATACTAGGAAAATAAAAGGTCTTTGCTCATAGAGCAGCACACGAAATGAAAAAAGCACCTGCAACTTGTGATACACAAAGCAGCTTCCATATATTGCCTGGCATTCGCGTCACTTCGCCCTTGTGATGCAAGTCATAGAGTCCATTTAGCAAATCTTTTCGAGAGAAGGTTGGCAGAAGTTTTGCCAAGTCTTCAATATGCAGCCCTATTTCTCCAGCTTTCTCAAGAAAACCAAGAAGGCCTTGGTGAACTATAAAAACAAACAATGAAACAGCAATTAGCTAACAAAGGTGCGTGATATTGTGACATCTAATTATCTTTACAAAATAGAAATATGAAAAGCATCATTTTTTCCAAGAAACATAAAACTAAAAATCACAAATATGAGGACTCCTTTGACAAAACTAAGTTTCAGTTTTGATAACTCCATTCAGGTTCCTCTTACTATAGGATAAAAAGGATGTTAGCAACAGGATAAATTTTGAGTAAAAAAAGGTAACATTGCAGCTGAACAGCTGCAAAGTTAAGGCTACTCCAGGATTAGGCATATTGTAATTGAAGCCAATAATGGCTCAGCCTGTTAACATGATATCCAAAATTGCAATAAACAAAAAAGAACTATTTGTCTCACAGGGCGTATCAAATTTAGAACAAAAATCAATCAATAAGGAATTTTAAATAGTTAACGATACAAACTGATAGCATATCGAACACAAGAAATCACAACTTGAAATATTTAAAACACGCAGTCAGCAGTCCGAACTCCAACCACACAGTATACTAATGGCTTTGGTATTGATAAAAAAAGCTTACTAAAATTCGTAAACCAAGTTTAGAAGCAAGGCAAATTTGAATTTCTTAGGTTGCATACACTACTATGGTTGAAATAATTCCGCATTATATTCATACCAAGAATCTTATGACGTGTTTGCAAGCTTGTATTGTT
Organism: Craspedacusta sowerbii; assembly: GCA_003687565.2. NCBI lineage: Eukaryota > Metazoa > Cnidaria > Hydrozoa > Limnomedusae > Olindiidae > Craspedacusta > Craspedacusta sowerbii. Next base: position 4,940 of record QQSS02198487.1, read on the forward strand.
AGCTACTAGTGTGTGTTATTATGGTTTCACGGCCCTAATATAAAATGGATCTAGTTTATGTCTGTTTACTGTCAACTTAAGTAATACTTCCGCGAAAGTCAATACCAGAAAAATTTCTGCTTTTACTTACTTACGCATTCTCAGTCAAATCTTTAGCACGACATGTTCAAGCTTTCAAGTTTCTACGGCTCCCATGCTACCGCGTACCGGACGCAAGAACATGACAGGGACGGATAAAACTCTAATCAAGGGCCTGCTTTTAAGGCCTTATAACAGCTAAAAACTAGGAACGCGTCTTACCAGGAAGGACTGCTAGAGCGTCAGTACTCGCCATACCTGCATGATGTGGAAACCCTTGGGTTGTTCGTTCATGTATGACCAATCAACATGCTTAAATATTGGCATTTCGGTCAGGGGCCGAGCAGGGTTCCCGTGATACCACTTCTAGTTAAAAATGTCCTTGCGTTCTGGGTCAAATTTCTAAAAATTTTCGCCACTTAATAAGAAAAAACCTTTCGATGTCTATGCAGATCTATTATAAGAAGCTAGTGCTGTGTAGGGGCCGAAACTTTTCTCATTGCTAACAACCGCAGCAACAGCAACGAAAACAGTAACAACAACATCAAAAGTTGTCAGTTGTGGGAGACGCACAGAAGTTATGCGTAGACAAGCAAAACTTACTTTTAGTCGAATTAGCAAATTGTATTAATGTTAGGCCTTGGTGTGATTAGAGCCTTTTATTAAATTGCCCTTCGTAAAAATTATGCCTATCGTGATTCGCCATAGAAATCCGACAGCTAGGATAGGCGTATTTCATAAAAAAATTCAACTTATATGGGGATCTTGATCACAAGGAAAAGCAATTTAAAGAAAATTAAAATTTCTTTTTTAGAATGCTGAGTGATCTTCAAGTGACAAGACAGTAAGTTCCACGGCGATGCGAACAGCTAGAGTATTCTACGTCATTTCTGGACCACATTTCTAAGAGAACAGTATGTTAGCAAGAATTTATGGACGTGGGCCAAGAAAATTAGTAAAAGTTAAACTTTGGCAACCGTGCAAAGTGCCAAGGGATTCTTTCTAGCCAGAAGAAGTTTTGTCGTCGCGGGATCAAGTAAGAACGTTGCTGTCCCAACCTTGAGAGAAAGATAGTTTAATAAAGGGCCTGATAGGCCGCTCTATAGAACACACCACTGTGCGCAAATTAGATTCGGGAGCCGTGACGAGCAAGCACGGAAATTTTCAATTCAACCAAGAATAGAGTCACAAGAGAATTCAATCACCTCAAATCAGTTCGAAGCCGTTAAGTAATGTGCCTGAAATACCCAGCACCGTCGCGTTAAACTGAATGGGGAATTGAAATAGGCCCGGCATATGAACCAGGTAGTAAAAACTTTACCCAAAGGAGACACAACATTTCCGAAACAAGCAGCTCCATGTTTCGCACATGTAAGCTGTTCAAGTTGACAAAATGGTCGCTGTGTTTAGTGATTCGATTGCTAAGGGCTAAAGAATGCCTGAAATTAACAAGCACATACCCATGCATGTTGCAGTGTTTTACATGTTGAAAATAGACTCAAGAGTTTCGAGCAGTGTTAACTACGGAAATACTTGTCCTTGTCGTTCAACAAGATGAAAAATGTATAGTATTCATGGTTCCAACGCAAAGCGACACTAACGATGTTATAGCACTTATTCAATCAGATACACAACCTATCAACACAGTGAATGAAGTATCACTTTCACAACGAGACTGGACAATTCAAACCAGTTGAAAGAGCCTATTCAAAATCATGAAGTCTAGTCGGTCCAGCATATTCTCAATTTGCCCTTAACAACTTCTCATGTCTATAAGGGAAAGAGAGTTCCTTATCTAATATTCCATATCAGAAACACTGAGCTGTTATTGTTCATTGATTAAAACTTGCATCTTAACGAACAGCGTGTTTGCCCACTCGTTCAATTGCCTACGTAGATCTTAGCTTCAGCGATAATCTACGGAGACTGACTCCAAACTGCAACATCAAAAACTTCAATACACAATTTACCAGAAATTCCCAAAGTGTTCCATGACATTTGAAAGTCTCCGCGACGCCATAGAAAGATTCGCAGCCACTAATATTGATTTTTTGCGACAAACTGCAAACTTTTCTTGAGGAGTTTCATCACTACAGCAGTAAATTATAAAATTTGAAGATATTCATTGAGAGTTACTTTATCCAACCAAAAATTTGGGCGCTGTCTAACATGTCCTTAGTCGCAAATAAGGTTCACAATAGTTCGACCCCAAAATTCGCTACCCATAGCCGCCACTCTTCTTGGCAGTGTAGTTGGTGGATTATGGAAATCTTATTGGTGTTCTACTTCTTCGCCATATTCGTAAGCGCTACGTGTGCTCAAATTGCTAGAGGAAGTTTACCTTGAAAGCTCTTCTTCGGGGCACGCAGAACTCTGGAAGTGCAGCTTGTTCGAGTCAGGATTCCTGACGCTTGCAAACGACGCTGGTCGGATGATCTGCTTTTCTTTCTGACGACCCTTGACTAACAAGAATTCGGACCCAAACTCGTTAGAGCTTCTTTCACGATTTTACGAAATGCAGCCACATTAGTCAGTCCGAATGAGGAGCTTCCTCAGTTCAGAGGTCCACAATCTTCCAGCGCACCGAATTACGCTTTTTATGTCACTTTATAGTCCTACAGATCTTTCTACTACTCTGTAGCTTGGTATCTTTTTGGCTTTTCGTTGCAAATACAGAAACTACAACTCGGCTGCGGCAAACGATGTAGCTTCCAACTCGTTTTTTTTTATCGGTTCTTCCTTCGCTTCGTAGTTCATTACTTCGATTTTTCTCCTTGTCCGCTAGACAGGGAGCTAGCGTAGTTGTTGAAATTATTCGATCGCATGTTACCCAAAAGTAAAGGTAATCCGTCAGACTTAGCCACTGGGGCTTTCTGCCATGATGATCTGTTCTGGATCTGACGTTTGCTTGATGGCTATCATTGTCACCTCGTTTCGTGTAGTAGCTTAGTCGCTAATCAGTCGACGGCTACGTCAGAAGACACTATATAAGGCTATATCTCATGAGGGAGTTTAAGCCCATCCAACCCAGCAGCCCAGTCTTTCCCTTTTTAAGCTCGGACATATTGCAGCCTCTGCTCGGCACATCGGCCATTTTGCTTTCTCCTGGCACGTTAAGCCATATTTCAGGCGGGACAATTTCGCAGGTGGATTGAAGAAGGTGCTGTTAAAAGTGAGTGCACTGGGTGTTACGTCTTTCGAACCACCCTGAACACAAAAGATGAATGAGTTAAACAAACAGCATTACCTAAATTCCTAAAAGCGCTTAGTGTGGACTTCACTTGATTGACAAGCTTCGACATCATTGCCCCTTACAACTCAACTCTAGGTGTTGGCAAAATTTTATCAGGATTTACACGTATTTTCGAGCACACATGCGCAGCGTTTGCTGCTGTCTGAATTTACTCCCGCAAGGACATAACTGAAAGCATCAACACAAAGAAAGCGTGATACCGCGTTATTTTCAATCTTCCACTAAAATCTGCATGGGATATTCGAAAGCAGGTGTCTTTCTAGGGCCGTGACACTAAATGTTGAACCTTTTGATGAACTACGCAGTCGATCATCCCGAAAAGATTTTCCGAAAAAGAACTTTTAATTTCAAGTAATTGGAGACAAGAAGCCGACGGGATTATTTATCGATAGGTATACTTACAGCATCCTTCGTTTAAATATACTTAAAGTCAACGATTAGAGGGTCATCGTCCTTGTCCCAGATGAGCCCAAGAACTTTATATTCCAATGTCAGAGACGGGGTTAAGTTTGTTTCAGCAAAGGTGGGTTCTTTGAGTAAGTTTGCGAAGGCCTTTGCAGCCTTCCCTAAATGAGGTTTGCAGTTAGTGGTCATTGGTAGATCACTGTCTTAAGTTCATACCAGTTTCTTTTAAATCGCATTGTTGAGTTGCCTTAAAATCTGTTACCACCAATAAATGTTGTCAGCTGCGTTACAGAATTAACGGTGATTGTACTCTACTTGCATCAAGGTTGGTCGTAGGTACGGTCGCGGCAGAAAGGGACTTCCGCTAACACCGAGACACACGCGCTTAAATCGAAACACTTTCGACTTGAGACTCACGCGATGCCACTCGTTGTTCCAAATAAATTGCAGTTCATCTTCATCTTATTTCTTGTGCAGCTGCATTCAAAATAATTTTCTTATATTCGGTGACTGCACCGATACGATGGAAGCAAAATCTCAACAAATTTGCAAATAGATCGCTACATCAGCTCTGCACCGCATGCAAAAGAAAGTCAAGAGACACCCAGTAAGTTTTTGCCCAAGCAATTGAAGTAGCTTGGTCATCAGGATAACGCAAGTGTGTGGCATGTAATGCGATTCGGCGACTTGGACAGCGTTAGCTTCGTGCACGTCTTCAATGATTTCTTTTTTAGCAGTTCTGGCATAATTTTGCCGTATTTTGCAAGCAATGATTAAGTGGAAGCAAAGGCAGGCCTTCTAGCCAGGGCATAAGAAGAACAATTATCAAGAAGGGCATCGCTCGACATCACGATAGACTTCGCTCAGTAGAAAATTCTAATTGAACTTGCTCTCCTCTAGTCCCAACTGTTCAGTTTCCGAAAATCAATTAGCTATGAGTTCAGTTGGCCTTAAAATTAGGAGCTAGAAATGAATGTGTGATCAATTTCTTTAATCACCTTGTCTTCGAGTCGTTGAATCAGTGCAGGTTGGGCCGGAATTCTGCCCACCGAATCAAATCAAGTACCGCGCCGTTAAAGTACTTCACTCGCACCAAACCCCAGTCTCTTCAACTGCTGGGACATGATAAGTCTCAATCGTGTTCATCCCAATCAAGTGGGTGCGAATGGTTTCATTTAAGTTAAAAACCAATGATGAGCAGAATTAATTCATAGTGGATTAAGTTGCAGCAGTTTCTAATAGACATGCACCTTTAAAGAAGAAGATAGTACGAGTATTGCACGTCCCCTTCATGACAAATGGTCTAAGAAAGGCCATAATCGATAGATCCGGATTTGAGATATGTAAGAACACTAACCCATCAATGCTAAATTTAAAAAAAAACTTGCAATATGAGGAGCAAATGTATCGAGTTGAAAAAAAAAGACAACCTCAGAAAGCACCAAAAATGGTACATAATAACCAAAAACTTTCGACAAAGTCTTGCCTAAGGAAGGTACTTTGCGGCACAGGTCAATGCCAAGATAAACTTGTCATGCTTGCAGTATCCTCTTAAGCATGTCGTGTTATTGCTATGAACTTATGCTTGCTTGGGCATAAATGTTGAGGAGGCCATACCTTACTTCGTGAGTGTCTTGGTCTTCCGCTTGGTTTGAGAAGCTCTGTCGTTGCCGATTGATTGTCTTTCTCATTAATTCGTAATAGGATTGGTTTTATCATCCTCTGTAACCAGTTTAAAGTCTTGCCTGCCATATTTGCCTAAGGGTTTACTTGCTGCTTGGGAGGTTGAGCTGTTTTCTAGGTGTTGTTATGCAGGTTGTCAAATTCTTTCAGCACAACACGCAAAGTTTGTTTTGAGTACACTTGTGGATGTTGCATAGCTTGAGCATGATAATGAGTTGTCCTGACCCTTGAACATGCATTCACATTGGCTTTCCTTTTCACTGTCATAAGGTTCTTTCTTGAGGACATAATGGTTTCCGTGAAGGTCGAAGAAAGCTCTGTATGCAAATTCTTCTTTATTACCACAATTGCGTGGAGTACTCAGCATAGTGAGTGAGCATAGCTTATTAGAAGTGTCATTGCTCTTCCATGGTTCTATTCACTGTAAGAATGTTTGTTATTGCAGATCACATTGCCCTAAAAGTTAACAAAAGTAACCCTTCCTTTTGCATTTCATATGTTGCCATTCAATTTGCTTTCCTTGCTTTTTCTAAGTACCTTAATGCCAGTTTGCTGTTGTAATTTTGTATTAGTAAATGATGCAAATGTACTTTAATATGTGAAAGGAATAGCTCCTTGTATTTAGTCCTCAGAATTGGCAATCGAAAACCAGGGGTATTTTTTGGTACTTCATAATCTTAAGGATCCTAGTCATGTCAATTGCTTTAGTTGTATTTTTGATCCTACTTCTTGCTGTCGACAAATTTGTAATACATCCAGTTCGTGCTGCTTTGGAGCCACTGGGCAAGCTATGTAGTACATTCCATGAGAATGAGAATTGCAGAATATTTCACTCAAACAGGGCTGCACAAGGGTGCACTTTTGCCTTTGAAGTTAGAAGGTACTATTAAGTCAGAAACATGGATGCTTAGAGGTTCAATTTTATTTTGCTTCAGGTAAAAAAGTTTCAAAAAAAGTTTCAATTGAGTAACAATGATTTTTTAATGTAAAATTTGTATGTATACGTGTTCATATTGTCTGATCTTGTGTGACTCATGGTAGAATTGGAGTCTAGTCCTTACACCAAGGACTCGTAGAGCTTTAATTTTCTTCCAAATATTTGTGCCAGTTATTGAACTTTTCAACTTATACCAGTGGTTGTTGAACATTCCAATCAGTGACAAGGGTATGACTCGATATCGCATTGGGGTACAATAGTAAACGGATTGTAGTGGACTGACTACAAAATTTTCAACGTTTCGTGCGAAGAAATGAAGTGGTTTGGCCATGAAATGTGTGTGAGAATACTGGTTTCTTGTTCTTTGTAATACTTTGTTCTAAAGAGATATGTTTTATTTTATAAATTCCAGGCCCATATGGATTGCAGTGAGTGCAGCTTGCATTTTACGATTTGAATATTGAAGATATTGCTTGAATAGATGGAATTTATCAGAGTTTAGCACTTGAACCCGACAATGGCATCAACAGACGTGTTAATCTTGTGGTGACTTAAGATGAGATTGCTTGCAATGTAACATTAGGTTTCAGAATGATGCAAAATGCTCGTCTGGTGGCCTTGCCGCCTTCGTAGTGGTGCTGCTCAGTTTGAATGCATTACACTGCCTTCCTGTGATGCTGTGTTGCTGGTTTGCTTTCTTTTGTTTGGTTTGCTTTGGTTTGTTTTCTGCAGAAACCTTGTCTTAATTTTACTGTCGACGATTTTTTGAAAATTGCGACATGAAATCATCTTTTTGTTGATTGTAGTTGCGTTGGGATAGATTTTTTTTTGTATTCTAATATGATATTAATGTGATATTATTTATAGCTTATATTCTCATTGACACTAAAATCTGCAGGAATTTTGTGGGCAAGGATCTGCGGAGCAGCTCTTTTTATATTGAAAAGGGCTTGGTCTAGCATTCTTGGTATTGGCAGCCATGTTTCTTTCTGCAGTGATGTTGTGTGTTGTACTTTAGACGAGAGAGCACTCGAGTGATTCGTTCTAGACACTGGATTACTGAATAATGAATAA
>QQSS02198498.1:0-12366 GCA_003687565.2 Craspedacusta sowerbii
TTATCTATGAGTGTTTGAGAGCGAAGAGTAACGCGAGAAGGTTGTAGAATTTGTGGCTGAAAGAAGCTGCATGACATTATGTATGCTCTTTGGGAAAAATAGATTCTTGTCTTAAAAAATAAAGAAAAAAAAAAGAAAAAAAAAAGAAACTATCCTGCCACGAATCTAACCGTTAATTTTTTATGAACTCTACGGAGGGACGCAGCAAACATCGCAGTTCAACAAGTACTCCAGCCATGTGATAATGCACGGTTTCTTGAGTTGCACGCGCAAAATACTAAGCGCAATTTGTAGAAAGCGGAGAATCATCATGCCCTCATTTTCGGGAAGGGGGGGGGGGGGAATGATAATAATGATAGGAAAGATACAAGAAAAAGTGTACGTAAGTGTAAGCAATAAGGAACTGGTGCCTCGGCATGGTGCACGCTTCGATAACAATGGAATGCACCATTACTTGCTTTGACGGAATTGCAAGGAAAGTCGAATTTACCTTTCATGAGAGAGGCGCTAAAAACACCTTTTTTTTTTTTAGAGATTTTGTTAGTTTCTTCGAGCTAAACAGGCACGAGCGTGGCAAAAAGATCACAATACCATCACTCCTCAGAGTATTAAGTTTTCTCTTTCAAGTGTTGCATCAGATGAAAAGCGATGTAGAACGCGTATACAACAACTTCATCGACACGGGCATCGGCATCGCTTGTTATGGAAAACCACAAGACGAAACACGTACCATCACCTACTCTTTTTGTTTGTTGTGACTCAAAGAAAAATTAGGCGAAAAATAAATTTAGTATAAATTAAAAAAAAAACAGAGACACCAAAAAGCTACCTAAAGAAATGAGTGGGAAAAAAATTGAGAACAACAGGGCTGGAACACCTGTTCAACAACAACAACAAAAAAAGCATGTAAGCGAGCCCATACGCGCGCAAGACCAGAAAACTGAACACACCTACAAATCCTTTTGAATGAGATAACTATAGAATATTATAATCCTACGTCAATATATGATAATCAACTAGCTCGGCAGCTACAGCAACCCACCCGCAACACGCAAAAGAAGAGAAAAAGCTACATTGATTTCGAAATAACAAAGGAAAATATGCACACAAAATGACAAAATCAGCAAACTTCCAGGTGTCAATACTTGCTGGCTATAGTTTTTGGCTACACGGCTGCCAGGAGATTAATGTCACTAACAGTCAAAGCACTCAAACTCATGTGTGTCTCGACATCATTGCTCACACAACCAACGTCTTCACAAGATCAAATGTCTATGTATAGTAGAAATGCATGGAAATTCTAAAAATTCTTAGAACTGCATCAAATATGTATGGTTAGAGCAATGCATCGAGAAAGTCCAAAATTTTTAGAATATTTAACGAATCACCAAAATCAGTGAACCATCACATTAGACATCAGGCTGATTGTCCCAACGAGGATGGGACTCGTTAGGGTTCATCTCTTCAATGCAAACTTCCACTGCTTGTCTCTCAACACACTTTGGAGGCATGGGAATAGTTCTGAACTGCACCCTGTCTCCGACCTGTACAACGTACTCGTCTTCAATGCTAAAGAAAACATTCAGAGATCATGAAGTGCACTAAGCTACTAAAGGGCTTAAGAGATATTAAAAAGGCTTCTAGGCAGCAGCAGCTAACCAACATAAAAGAGATACACATACTGATTAGCCACTTTGACATAATTCAGTATATGGAGCAAGTTCTCGAGCAAGATTGAATGAATAGCAAATTTATACACAACCTTAACAATTAAGGGTTTAAAAGGCTAGGAAGATATTACATCTGACTCAATAACTGATGGAAAAACTACTGCTCAGGACATTTTTTCAGCCCCCCACCGCCCCAACCAGCCCGAAGCTTATAAGTAATCTCACTTGAGCCTTTAGTCCATGAGAGAAACACTGTGGCAGAAGGCATACTAATTAAGGCAGTTTGCAGTGCCCAACACACATCCAGCAATGCCAGTCAGATATGACAGAGTTATGGTACGTAAACCTATGTTATTGTACTCATTTGTCTTAATCCATGCAACATAGTCAGATCAGTTTTAAACTAGAAAAACCAAATACACTAACTCTGATATATGCAGAAATACTGGCTTTTCTTCGTCATCAGCTTTGACAAAACCGTGACCTTTCTCTCTGCAAAATGCAATAACTGTCCCATGCTGCAATTCACTTTCAGATGCCATACGTGAACTAAAAAAGTGAAGCATGATGCTTTGCACACAACGCTATTATTGCCAATATAGCAACATATATTTAAAAATTCAATATATTGTGCAAATCGCAAAATATCATGCGGTGATGACTATCATCTCGACTATCAAGGGCTGCCTTTTCCCAAACAGATACATATAAATACATACATGGATGTGGTTCTGGTTCTTCGAGAAGGAACAGGTGAAGGTATTCTCAAGTGACCATGAGTTGGATGGTGGTGATATTTATCAGGTGAGTAGGTGCACTGAGGAGGTGTAGAACCTGATGGGTATTTGGTTGAAGGAGAGCTTCCAGGAACATGGTTACGCTCCCCATGACGAGGTGGTGATCCTGGAGTAGCAAATCCATCAGCTGTAACATTATTCTTCACAGGAATTGGCTTACTTTTGGGAGTCCCTCCAGAAGACATGACTGTTTTCTAAAGCAAGCTGAAGCGAACAAGGTAAAACTTTCTGCTTGGTTACCCGTTACTTAAAGTACACGTGGACATCAGGAAGCCAGAAGCTTAATTGTTTTGATAATGCACTGCAATCTACACAAAACACGAAACTGTAAACCATAATTAAATAAACAATGCACCAGTACGGCAGTGAAGAAAACCTGCTTTAAAGGTAATATTAAATTAACTGAATACTCTGAATTACCTACATATAAGAAACATAACCCTTTGATTTTGCAACCGTTTCCCATTAGATGCTTGGATTGGTATAAAGATCCTTTTGCAGATATCTTATCTTTAAACTTTTCACAATGAAAGCTTTCCTATTATGCAAGCTACTAAATGCACATCTTGCCTAGCAACAGGATACATGAACCAAATTGATGTATTGAACTCATGTCAATCCAAGGAGAGAATAAAACAAGAGAACACATCAAGATGAGCTTCATGGCAACTTTAAGTGACAATAAGGTTTAAAATTGCTTAAATATTATATGCATTTTGAATTTTCATACTCATCATTAATCATCCGTTACGCAAGCTCTCATTCATAATTACGCACTCAAATGCTCTAGGATCTACGGTTTAACGATCGGTGCTGCGATTGTATGCAAGTAAAAAGCGATGTCTTGAGTTGGCAGCCAAAAAAAATTTCTTGATCGATTCACGACCTTACAGAATCCTCAAGCTGTCTACACAACACTGGTGGATTGATATTCCGACGAAATACAGCGACCTTTTTTAACAGTCCTCCAACAGTCCCAAACGTTCGACTGTTGCCAACGACAAAACGGCTGAAAACGACAGAACGCTCCAAATGATAAATACTCATATTAAGCAAGATGCTGCCATAGCCGGCAAGGTACATCAAAAACGTGAAGCAACACAGAAATGTGCTGTATATTCCGCGATACTTTGCAGACGACTAGCCATGCTGACTGCTACCTACGTGCCCAATCTTCATGAGTAGGCACTTATAAACCGAGATCGGACGAGAATTATGTGACGTCACGATGTATTCCGAACATTCTCACCATCCCAACATTGCACTAACAGACGACCAGCCAAGTCGAATGCGACCTGTCCAATGTTGATGTGTAGGCACTTAAAACACATTGATTGAACAAGGCTAGGTCATGTAACGATATATTCACGCCATGCACCACCAACACGCGCAGTAGCTACCATCCATCTATCCATCCATCCTGACAATTTCTAATATCATATCATAGATGTCATCAAAAAAAAGTCGAGTTCTCCGGGTAGTTTATGTTTATATATATATATATATATATATATATATATATATATATATATAAGTGTAAGTAAGAGAAGTCGCCACCTCGAATTATATACTAGTACAGGAAGTAATACGAGCTGCTCAGTACGAAATGTGCTGATACCTTCGACAGCATTTGCGTCTTCGCTAGGCACGCATCTGCATAATGAAAATACTACTAAAACTCTCCTTAAGAGGACTACCAAAAAAGCTCGTCTGTAGGTACAGTTAAGTAGAGGGTACTTTAGGCTATAATAAGGTATTACCCAATATGTGGCAATAGAGTGGCATGAATTTGTCCATAAGCTACTGATGGGAATTCGGGGTGACTATTAGGCAAGCACATTGCAATGCAGAATTAGCTCTAAGTAGTGATAGAACTAAGGGCCATTTTGTCGGTATAATCTATTAGCCGGTAGATTAATGATGAGCTTTGATGAAGCCATTAGAAAAGTAGTACTACTAAAACAAGAGAGGGTAAAATAAAAATGTAGCGCATGCATAATGAAGCGAGAAGTCCAAAATCACGCAAAAGGGACCTAAGGACAAATAAAATTATGCTGAAAAAATAAAAAATAAAAATAAAAAAATATTGTTAAAAAATAATTAGAAAGAAATCAGTTAACATTAGCAAAATAACGTAGTATAAGTCTAAGCATCTGCTGACACCAGAACGTTCATGCCCCTAGGGTGCAATGTTTATAGTCGTTTCATCCATTGATCCTCATTCAATCTGAACTGTTCCTTTGAGTCACCGACACCACGCTACAAGCTAGTCACACGCAAGTCCTTACTAAAATTACAACTTTTGCTGTTAGCAAAGTGGGTTGCAAGTTCAGTTTGGCCTATATTGTGCAAAACATCTGAGCGATGGCCATTCAATTTCAATTTCCAAGATATATTCGCCGATGTTAATAATCAAGCACTTAAGTATAAGACGTTAACAAACAAACAAAATTAAATCACTACAAGTCCACATATACATATTGACATGTATGGCATGGCTCTCCCAGAAGGCCATTGGCCTTTTCATGAAGCGCCATTAGGTGGGCACTGAAATTTTTCATACATTATATGGGACCTTATCGTCACGCAGGTATCTAGCAGCATTCATTCATGGTTTTGCTGAACATATATGGCAGCCCACCAGTTATTGCTGGTGTTGCTGGGCGTCATAGGCTTCTAAGTAGCTTATACATCAAAACCAAAAGATGGTCAGCAATTCATGTATATGCAAAGGACGACTTTATCTACCAAATGGTATTGCAACAATGGGATAGGAGGAGAGACTTTTGTAGTTCGGACTTGAACTTTTGACAGTTTGAACTTTCTTTAGCTGCTGTAAATTTAATCCTGTTTCATAAGTAAGGACCTCTTGTAGAAATACTCAACCGGCTATTTCCAATTAAAGGCTTTTCAACATAACCAAACTTCGACAGTCGACTTTTGTATCGATGATTGATTAGCCTGAGAAATGGTCCAAACACAGTTGGCAGCATGTTGTGCAGGTGCTTACATACAAATGTCATTATCTTATGTATGCTAACTTGCTTTACCATGAGGCGCTGAGAGTGTGATAATCTGTCTGCATATGAGACGACTCAAATAACTCGTTTTTGGAGGGTGAATATCTTCAAAAGTCTACTGCTAGCCCAAACCATGTTCCCATAAGAAATATATGGATGCAAAAATAAGAAATAAAGACTTCTGGCTGCTGCAGTAGTTAAATACTTTCGGGCTTTAGCTACTGCTTCAATATTTTTTGGCCATCATAGACTCAACCGGACTATGTGGCCATTCCAAGTCAAGTTGTCTTTAATAGTAACTCCTAGAAAGCGGTGGTTCATTTTATTACTTGTATAACCTACACATATGGGTTCGTGCTTGCGCCATAAATCTTCCGCAGCATAAAATGAAGCCCTGCTCTACGCACGCTCCGCCAGCGGTGTAGCAGGATCTTTTATATTTAGATTCATTGGAACTTAATACGCATAATGTCTTACATAAATTGGAGCTTTTTCGCAAATAGCATTTGTCCGCCCCACACACATTATAAGTTTATTTTCAGGAAGTAATCATTTTATTACGTCAATCCTCTTAGAAATGCCAGCAAATGAGGATCAATGGTACAAAGTGTAAATCTACCTTCATCCTCTCTCTACTTTTCTTCTCGATCGTCGAATATTACTAATCTCGAGACGTGCCTTTTTTTAACGTTCAAATTCGCCAATGGTAATAATTAAATCTCGTATAGCTTCTAAAAGATGCAAAAGACCAAAAAAAGAACGATTTACTGCAAGTGTAGTTTTTTCGTCCAGATTTAAATATTTACTTAATTGCATGGTTCTCCAAGAACACCGTGGGTCTTTTCATGGAGTACCATCACGAGTGTAGCGCGCATGCACGCGATAGATGCAACTTTATATGACGAGAGGTTATTTAAATAGTTGTACGTTTCTCAGAGAGCAATTTGCGCTTATTATCCTGCCAGGTTCGCAAGCAGTTCGGTCATATTTGTCTTGGATAGGCTGAGAAGAATGAAGTATATGCGTCTATGGGGATTTTTAGCTTAGACTACCAGTGACAATGGATCATATGCAATTTGAAAGAGACCATCCAACATTTGCTGGAGATTCGAGGATGTTACCGAATTACCAAATCATAATGCTTGCTGATTCTTTTAAGAGATAATCCTTCATCTCGCATTTGAAAAGCTTAAGCGTGGAGCTTATTTTGGCTGTGTTAGACAAGCGGTTCCATAAATAAGATCCACGCGATGAGATGCTAAAGCAGCTTTTCTCTTTTCGCGGCTTTTCTGTGTATCCAAAAATGCCTTTAAAGTGCAAGATGGTGCCTGCACGTCAGGCTATTTCAATTAATTTCCGTCCAAGAATTTTTTAATTCATACCAAAATGTATTTGCTTTAGGTTTGTTTGAGGATTGAGATACTTTTTTATGGAAGGTTAGGGTTAGGGTTACCGATCGGTTGCCATCTTGTAAGCCTAACTACCAAGAGAAGACATCATCGTCCCCTCATGCCAATCGGAATGTAGCGCACACCGAGGAGTAAACGGTAGATTTTTACTTTACCTTCCGGTGTCCCTTGTTTCATGCAAATTATGAAACTTGTGGATCTGATGGAACTGAATAGATGTTTTTTTTAATGTACGACGGGAAGAATGGTGACTTGCCGATGTCTCTGAAAGCTCTCTTCGCCGTCAGATCGCATTCTGGAGTCACAAGACTTGCAGGCATTGTCTTACAGGTATAACATGAGCCTAACCGGCGACCCACACTGGTGAATGCCTTACCGTGAAACCGCAGTCGTCAGCAAATGGTAGGGCATCTACCACAACTGAGACGACGACGTAAGTGCGGTTACCTACTCGAGGAGTGCTATTTATTCGGTCAACAGAACGTGTTAAATTCCTGAATCTTAAGCCTTTTTAGTTGCAACTGCTAAGATTTGATCCGACCGTTTCCATGAAAATGCCATAGCTTATAATTCTAGAATTTATTGTATATTTAAACTATTTGCATAGCGAATGCCCCCGCTCTTTATGCGTGCGCGATTCTCGTCTGTGTATTACCTTGTCATACAAAGGAAATGTTTGATTATTAAGAAATGCTTCTTTGAAAACTTAGGCATGGATTTTTGGGTGGACCTTTTCATGGTAAAGTTGCCAAGCCAGGGAATTTAAATGCATTGTTTGTCCCACAATCGATAAGCATCTACAATACAAGGATTTCACTTATGGAGGCTCATGAAGTAGAACGTCATCACTTGATGCAGGGTCTACTTGATGCTGTGAAACAGGTAAGTTTTCTTTCTATTTTCATTTTGAATTTTTAATGGAAGTTCAGATAGTGTTATCTTGTTATAAGGTTATTGCAGTCTCAACTATAATAATACTTGTGGAAGGTATTGTAAATATACATAAACAATTATGAATATTCCTATTTTATTTATAAATGATTTTACATATTGTGTGGGTCTACCAGAAAAGATGAAATGCTAGGAATCTATAAATTTGGGGTGATAAAAGTCAGTGGTTTATTTGCAATGCTGTGTGTTTCGTGAGTGATGCTGTTAAAAGGCTAGGATTCTGAATTCCAGACCTCCACTCTTTACTAAAAGTATAAGCTTTATTGGTTAGAATTATGTCAGTGTACTCTAAGTGTAGGTGTAAGGAATGTAGCAGGGTAAAGACTTTGTTTAGGAGATCCTGGTACGCTTTCTTAAATGTTTATAATGTTTGAGAATGCAACTTCTGTCATAGTTACTAAGCATGGGATAAAGAAGTTCCATGAATTCTTCAGAGCTTTGGGTCTGATAAGAAAAACTAAGGAGACTCAGAAGCAAGCTGTGCAAGTCTTATATGTATGTCCAGGTTAACCACCAACCTGGCGGCAGCACTGTGTTAAAAGACCTTGTGCTTGCACTTCTGCAGTCTGAAGCTTTAGACTTACTGGTGTTTGCCTCTCTTCTGCTATGGTTGTAGGCATTGGGTTCAGTTGTTGGTGACACATGGAGTTGCAATCTATTAATAGTTCCTTGTGTAATGTATTTTTTTAGTTTGACTTTGGGTGCAACAATTTTTGTGTCATTGGAAACTGCTGCAATTAGTTCGCAAGGACTGTGAAGTCCAGAGCATTATTCTGGCATAGTGGTTTGTTTTTTACTGGCTTTGGCATACGTTGTTCCATGTTGAGCCTCTTTTAGCTTGCTTAAAACATCATATACTCATCTTTTAGTCTGCATATTTAAATGGCATAGCTGGCAGGTCTATGCCTTCTTAAGCAAAAAGGTGGAGAGGAGAACCTGGTCTTTGTTGTCATCATATGGCATGTCTGAGCTGATGAGTCTCTAATACTATAAAATATTTCATAACCAAGTGGGTGTCCTTGCTTAACTGTCATTGTCACTTGCTTGCATTGCAAATAATGTTTGTTTTTTTTTGTTGTTTTAAATGCGGTATCAACATGTCAATTGGCTAGTGTTACATAATTTGGTATATGTAATTTTCTTTCGTTGGAGTCTTGACCGGCCAAGCGACTGCTTGGAGCCCATTAAGAAGTCCGAAAACCCTGGAGACCTCAAGTACACTGTCTCATGAAAACATAAGCTCTCAAGTGCACAGTTGCACAAGACTGGCACAGTTTCAGCATCCTGCTCCCAAATCATTTGAGCATTGCCAGTTGGGCTGTGCGTGGAAGAATCCCTAAAAAATCAAATGGCTAGTCTTACTTATGCTGCCAAGGTACTTGTCAGAGAACTTTGGTTGGAGTTTTAACTAGCTAAGCGACTGCTTGAAGTCCCATTAAGGACTTGAAACCCCTGGAAGCCTTGAGTGCGCTGTCTCACGAGAACATTTCATGTTTCAGCAGCCTACCCCAAATCACTTGAGCATGCAATGTATACGGAAGAATTCCTTGCAAGAATTCACATGGCTAGCCTTCCATAGGTTTTGTCCTGAAACGGCAGTGTCCCTGCATTATCAACATATGCTTGACTTAAGCCTTGAAAGCAATGTGCAGTTTAATAGTTGTAGTCATTATTAAGTAACTATGTAAGTGAGTTGTTACTACTTCCACGCTATCTTTTGAATAATATGTAGCTATGGCAATTTGTAGCATATTTGTGCCTCTTCACAAGTCTCTGATTTTCCTGCATTGATTCATGTATTCTTAGAAGGTTTTAATTGCTGATTTCCTATGTACAACGTATTTTGCCCAATCTTGGAAAGGGTCCTGTATAGTTAAACGGGTGATTGCTATAGGTAAGCCTTACCACTGGCTTGTCTGTTTGTCTGGGACGGTGATGTAGTGGGAGCTGTAAAGTTTTTCATGGAATTTTGGTTGCTTCTTCTGGAAGTTTTGTGGGTGTCTTCTGGTTGTTTATAAGAAGTAGTAGTTTTGTCCAAGGGTCTCAGCAATTTATCGTTCTTTAGATAGTTAATGGATTAGCAGGTTTGTTTTTGCTTATTTTGTAGCATTTCTGGCCATTTAATGGGATAAGTAGTACTATATTACAATATGATATTATATGATATAGTATTGCATAATATTATGTAATATAATATATTGTGTACTATAGTATAACATAATGAAATATAGTTTAACATAATGTAACATATGATGTAAAATGACAAGGTATGATATGATGATATGAGATGTAATTTTCTATTATGGTTTAAAATAAAAGGAATAAGCTATAATGTAACATAGTGTCAGATACTAATGTGCAGGGCATGTCATATAATGTATTTTCATATAAATGTATATATATATATATGTATATAAATATTGTATTTTGAAAATGTATTTTATATAATATATTGTAATAAATATGAGTAAGGTAATAAGATGCATAATGTAATGAAGTACCATAATGATATGATTTACCATAATATGGTGACTCCCAAATCTAATGATAAGTAATAATTCCCATCTTGATCTAGGTTTTTTTGCACTTGTTGCTTCGTTTTTTGTTTGCTGGTTTTTTGTTTGTTTGTTTTTTGCAGGCTTGCCAGAAATTATTTAGATGTTTATGTAATTTTAATTTATGACTGAATTTTTTTTTTATTACTCAAGTTTTAATTTATTCATTTAAACGATGTAACCTGACTATTGAAGGTGTTGTATTTTTTTTAATTTAGTGTCAAGTTAGCTTTGGTGGGAAAACCCTTCTTGCTACTGAGAAGGACAGCAGGTATGCTAGTATAATGTGTCCTTGGGTATTTTACTTAATATTTGATTATTAAGAGGCTGCAATTGCTTTGATGATGAGCTTCCCTTTATTGTTTGCGCTATGAAGTTTTTGAATTCCTAAACCGTAAATTGTAGTTCCTTTATTCTTGGACTTGAAAGTGGATGAAATCCTTATGGATTTAGATTCACAATGTTCTTTTCTTCGTATTTTTAGCGTGCAGTGTCTGCTATCGCAATTTGAGCAAGTCTTGCAACACGGCATTAGGAAGAGTAAAGTATGGGGAAAAATTTCATCCATGGCAGAGCCTTTAAGGTATTTATTAGGTTGACCTTTTCCCGTCATTGTTGGATTTTAAATATTTTTTGGCGTGCCTGTGACTGGTAAGCAGGTATTGTTTTGAGTGGGTGTTTTTATTTATTTGTTCTACATTAAGGCAGCGTTATGGGAGGTGTCCTGTATGCCTTAAGTATGTTGATCGCTTGATAGTGGCTTTGCTTGGGTCAAATATAGAAGGATATTTTCTTGGCAAAGTATTAGTAGACTGAGGAGTTTTGGGGTCTCCCTGCGGGTACTTAAGTTATAGGGCTATACGAATATTAGTATAGGTTACCGTATATGTTTTTGCTTGCATTTATCCAGGCAAGTTACTCAGAAAGTGTTGGTGGGAACTGGACTACCCGAAATGGACAATAGTAAGTATGTCAGAACTGAGCCTGACCCTTTTTTTTTCGTATGGCGGACCGGTGTTTTGAAGAATGTCAACATATGGTTTACGTGTTTAGAAAATTGCCTCATTTTTTTTTCATGGACTTTTCACTCTTGCCTGTTAAGCGTTTTGGTCGCTGGTGAAGGAACACCTCGCTTCGCTGGAGATGCAACACTTTCAAGCGTTAGAAGGCATCACCACCGACTCCGGTCGAGGTTAGTTAGACCATATTTGCTATTTGTTAATGCTCCTCGGTGTACATGTTGGTGACTTTAGGGATGTACTGCTTGTCCACGTTTTTTCATTCGTGTTCAAACTTAGAAGTTTGGATATGGCGACTGAAGGCTTCCAGCGTGTTGCAATGCGGCTTTGCACTGCTGAGTGTTATTTTATTTTATTTATTTTTTTTTTTCACTTTTAGTCATTTATCTTTCAGCTCGTGCTTGGCTACGGTATGCTCTGAATGAAAGCTCGTTAGAGAGACAGCTAACTGCGTTCCTGGCAGATCCCCAGTTGTTAAGGTATTCGGACATTTTGATATGTTGGAGCGTTCTTAGTGTGTTTGATTGTAGATGCAGTCTAGTTGAGACCCAGCTTTGCTCTTGACTTGTGGCGTGTCTTCTGTTTGCTTTTCGTTGAGTGTCGAGCAAACTTTCATTTCAAGGCAACACTACGATTCCTGGGCACTGCTACTAGACGAGGAAAGAGCGAGCACACTGCCAATTATGGCGAGAGGTGACATTCTTTTGCTGGCAATATGCCCAGTTGTTTTAAAAGTTTCTAAAAAGCCCTCGTAACTTATCAATTGCGCAGAAAGGCTTTTATCACGTGAGCACATATCAATATTACAAGCAAATGTTTGGAATGTTTGTGGTTTTTCCATTACTAAATTTATTTTCTCGCATGAATAAGCGTATGTATGTATGTATGTATGTATGTATGTATGTATGTATGTATGTATGTATGTATGTATGTATGTATGTATGT
>QQSS02198509.1:0-12363 GCA_003687565.2 Craspedacusta sowerbii
CTTTGTTACATGCCATGGACCACTCTCCCGAGTGGGGTAACAACATAAAACTCGGTATATATATATATATATATATATATATATATATATATATATATATATATATGTATATATGTATTCTAATGTATTCTATCTATTATTATCTATATTTTGCGATTTCAAGGTCAGGATTAGCTTTATGACAGCTTGTGTGATTGAGTACTGGAGGTTCCGACACTGTCTTAGAGAGGGACCGTAGAATGACGAGCATTGGGAGTCCATTTTGCCAAGCATATATCTGTCATACTAAACTTCACAAAAACGTATCTCATAGCAACAACTACATGAAGACGTCATCACCATCTTCGTCAACTATATCAGTTATTTGTCCAGGTCTTATACTTCTAACGGTATGGTTCTCCAAGAAAGCCGTTAGCTTTTACGGAACTTGATTTGAGCTTTCATCAAGGCCTAGCTTGTCTTAGATTTTATATAAGCACTAAAAGAAAACAGGTAAATGATATACATACCTACGATTCAAGAGTGTATCCTCCGAGTCATGGAAGTTGTTAAATTAGAATAAGTTCCATAAATTGTAGTTGCAAAGAAATTATAGTGTTCAAATCCACGCTAAAAATACATCGCGATTACGCTAATAATACAGCTCTTGTTTCCCAGTCCTCTTGTAGTCCTAGTCCCAGTTTCCTAAAATTTAACTTAGGGCCCGAAAAGTTTTTTTTGGTGTTTTTTTTCTTTTTTTAAATATAATTATTTTCTTTTTTTTTTATTTTGACTGATGTTACCCAGTCCATGTAACTTATATTAGAGACGTGGCGATCATCATGGGAAGAAAACAACTGGGTTCAATTTTAAAGACCTTGGTTGAATCTAAAGCAGTCTTTATATATCTTTATACTAAATCTTTATCTCTTTATCTTTATCTTTAGCTCTTTATCTTTAGTAAATCTTTATACTAACATATAAAGTAACCTTAAAAGAAGTGGAGAAGGGTCTGAATATCCCCGGCTTTACTATACTCCTTGACAAAAAGACTAACATTATTGCTGGGGTTTAAATATCGGGTGCGATTTTATTCCCACTTAGTCTATGGTACTTCTTGCGACTAGGTACTTCTTTACTATACGTACTTCTAAAGAAGGCTTAGTAATCTGCTAACAGGGAATTCGGGATGGGGGTTCCTTAGAAGAATATGGGTTACTTTATTTATCGTACAATTTGAAACCCAAGCCGTCAAGCCATGACCTGTTAACCTTGTTTACGCGAGGAATAAGGGTCTTAAGAAACCCAAGCTGGTTCTTAAAAATGCACTATATCTATTCAAATTTAACTTGGACCCGAAACGTTTTTTCATCTTGTGTTTTTTTCCTGTTTTTTGCTTTTGACTCGATGTTACAAGGCTTGAGCAGCAGCGACGGGCAAGTACAGCTGGTTTGCCGAGGCACATCGCATCAAAATGGGAAGTTCTTTTTGAAATTTCTATATTGCCTGCATGACCCTGAACATGCTAAACCTTTCGGCCAGGAAAACATTCAGGAGGATGAACCCCCGTCCAAAGATATTCCGTGTATGACACTTACGATAGTTTTAGGCAGTCATTTCGCAGTAAGAATTGCTTCTTGTAGCAGTCTTTAGGTTTTGTTAGGTAACCATTGCGCAAGAAAACTTATGCGGTGGACTTTTTCCGAGTACCTCGTGGGCATGGCTCTGGGCATGTCACTTAAAAGACCCCGACCAGATGTCGAACCTCGTAAAGCTGAATTGAACGCTTTTGAAGCCCATCACAGTTCACTTGTGAAGGTCAAGTGCCTGTGTTCCGTATTTATAAGTTTATGTTTGCTGCTTATAATACCGATGAATTTTCTTGTCTGATAGTGGAAATGTGCATGAAACAATGCGTATGGAGTCTGCGGAACTAGTGTCTAGGTAAAGGGATGATTACTCCTGAGTGTGAGAGATGCCAGCAGGAATGCAACTGCTTACCATGAACCCACACCTGGCTGGTTGGCGGTTGCTTTCTAGGATGCACCGACACAATGCGTTGCTACTCTGCGATGCCTACATACCATAAAGCTACCATTTACTCCTCAATCTGAGATTGATCGTGCCGACATGCCTTGAAGGTCAGCATGGCGACCGCACGCCAGGATGCTTTAGTAGATTGTCAACGAATTATATATATATTTTCTTTATTTCCTAGTAAATTTCAGTTGCTTGAGGATTGCTCGAACTTGTTAAAAAAGCCGTTAGAATTAGGGTTATGATTGGGGTTTCGCTTAGAGTCAGACTTGCCAAAAAAAAAAAAAAAACGTGAATACATTAATAAACTGCCTGCGAAAGCTTCTTCATTAGTTCGACTGCAAACCGGTCGCCATCTTGTAGAAGCCTAACTCACGCGAGATTACGTCACATCAGACCAATCGCAATGAACCGCTTACTCGGGGGTAAACGGTAGACGGTAAACGGCAACAGTAAACGGTTTGTAACCTCCCTAAGTTGACTGTGTTTCAGGCAACGCCCTGCCTTGTGCACTGGGGTGTGTATAGTACCTGGCGGAAAGACCTATGCAAGAGTTGCCTTTTTTTATCGGCGCCTTGGCGTCTCATGTACAGATTAAGTGACATGGGATGTGAGTGTTGAACAAGCAATTCCTTTTGCTTGAGAAGGCATAGCAGTGGCTATGGGTTAACAATGATTTTCGAGTCCAAGGGTAATAGGCCAAGGCCAGCCACGTACAACTGCGCCTCAACAAAGAGGCCATTACCCTAAGCAGCGGCAAACTAATGGCATCATTAGTGGAGATCCACTGAGCTTAACAAGCTCTATAAGGAACTAACTAGACGGAAATGGCAATTTGGAAAGAGTACCGAAAATCGTTTCCAAACGATGTTATGATCCAGAATAGCTTCTACGCATGCTTCTTCAAGCAAGGGAGGGGTGGGGAGGCTTGCACAATAGTTAAGGGGAGGCAGTTGCAGTAGCTTAACACAATTATGCAGCCGCTTCCAAGAACGAGATAGTTAAGGAACAGCTTCAAGATTCGAGGTTTTTGGCACTCAAAATATGGAGGCTATTCCAGTAGTTAAACAAATATGAAGTCGCTTTCAAGAACGAGATAATTAAGGAATAGCTTCAAGATTTGAGATTTTCGGTACTCATATATGGTACAAATATGTACGGTACACATATGTTGCAATCATGAAGAAGCAAGTAGACAAAAACATCACGTTCGAATAATGCGATCAAGATACATTTAGCGTGTAATAAGTAAGTGTAGATTGTCGCGAAGACTGGCGCTATGTGAGAGGAGTCAAACAGTTTTGCTACTCCTACTTCCTGGTATCGTGACAAGTTATTTCAACAGTCATGATTCATGATTGTTCAAATAATAGACCATACATCAGCCTTTGTAATAGGTAATAATTACAATTAAGAAAAGTCTCTTGAATTGTTCATGTTAAAGTTGACTATATTTTCGGGGCGTAATAGAGCGGGGAGATCTCATCAGGCTATGATCCCGCACTAACATTAATGAGTGGGTGGGCAATGGTTTGTCTTGCGTTTTTTGTATATCTAGATCGTGGTAGCGGCAGAGAAAGGATCATTTGTAGAGGCTGTGTTAGTTCACTCTGTCCTGCCATACCCCTAATAAATATCTGCTTGATTCTATTAGGTCTTCTGATTTCGATGTATTCAAATATTTGAATAGGTTAGTCACGTAATCTGGAAGCTGATAATCTCGAAATGCTCTTTTTAAGTATAGGCATTCAGGCGTTTCGGATCGCTTTTCTCAACGCATCCCCGTGTTGTGCCCCAGGTGATTTTAAAGAGAGACTGAAGTAATTGCTTTTTAGTGACCGAAATAGTTGCTATTAAGGACTAAAGTAATTGCTTTTAAAGGACTGAAGGAATTATTTTTTTGACCGAAGCAATGTATATATAGGACTGAAGTTATTGCTTTTAAGGGATTAAAGTAATCGCTTTGAAGTTATGGAAGTAGTCGCTTTTAAGTTTTTAAATGGAGGCAAAATGCCGTACTTCAATACAGGATCCCAAAACTCGAATTACTTTGCGCGGTTTATTTGCAAGGCTTCTGGCTAAATGAAGAACCAAGCAGGGCGCTTATGTATAATTTTTTTGTTGAAAATATCTTCGAGTTCACCCTGTCCAACCATACCCCATACTATTTATCTGCTTGACTCGATTAGGTGTTCTGATTTCGATAAATTCCAACATACTGGTTTTTAAATAATTTAATCTGGAATCGAGTTGGTGTTCGCCCTCCCCTTTCCAATCAATAATCTGGCGTACCCACATCCGGTTTAAGGCGAATTGAAGCCGCAAAACTTCGCTTTATCAGAGCCGCGCCTACACGACATTCAAACACCGCTTCCGTTTCAAACTCTTGTGGTCGAGCTCAGCTTGTTAGAGGCTGTTTACACTGAGAGCTCACGTAACTGCTGTTAATTAGACTTCGTCCATTTACTTGCGTTTGGTTGATATCACAAATTTAGAAGCGGCCAGATTTTCATTCAAGAGTCACGAAAATTCGACCAGGCTGGAAGGCCTTTAGCGAACTGATTGATTAATCAGATGATCTGAAATGGTTTGAAAACAGAAAAAAGTGCATCTGAGGCAAGTGCTAATATCTGATACGCCAATCAACAGACGCATACACAGTGTAAAACTACCCTTAAAGGCGATTCCGCAGCGAGTCGTTAGTACTTTGATATCTGATAGGAACGCCAAAGTTCATCTGATGGCTACGTACCACCCCTGTGGAAGATCGCTACTGACGATGACTCAAAATACGTCGTTGGTTTGAGGGCTGGTGTACGATGACTTGTTTTAAGTCTGTTTCAACATGACTTGTGGCCTAGCAGAATTTCTCCACCCAATGCTTGCGTCAGACGTTTTTTTCTGAGTGGATCTGTGCAGTCATGAGTCTTAACGAAGCCAGCTGTCCTGTGCCAAATTGCTTGATAAAATTAGCAATTTGGAGTGGAAAACAAGTTAAGTTATAGTTTGGCAACTACTACACATGTACCGTCTCAACAATGTACGAGGGTGGGGACACAGTCAAAATGAATGGATTGTATTTGGCCAACAATGTTGACGCATTTTTTTTTTTTTTATCTGAAGTCCTCTTTCATTTCGCGATCAAGGTCGAGAAGTCGTTGATTGGTATCCTGGATCTGAGTGAGCCTTCGAGTGATGCATAATCGATAGGTTGAACCACACCTGGATTTTTTGACATCAATAGGGCTGATGCTAATTATGTTGTTGTTTGTTGTTGGTGGTGGTAGCGGTGGGGTTATGACTCATTTATTTGTCGTTTGCTTAACTTTCTTGTTATCTCTTCTAACTTTTGTCGAGAAAATCATCTTTGTTGTTGCCAAGAAAGTCTTTTGGCTAGTTCCACGAGTCCGTGCTACTCCCAGACTGTGTAAAACACTCCTTGACACTCTGCTCACCACGAACGTTCAGCTCGTCAATCTAACCACAAAAGAACTCGTTCTTACATTCTACTTTCTTGCATACTACTTATTTTAAAGTTTTTTTTTTTCATGCAGTTTTGGTTGTTTGTTTAGCAATTGTGGAAATGCTGCTCTGGAGCGTGAGTTGCCAAGGGCAGATCTTTAGATTCAAAAGAACCATCTTTAGATTCTAGAATTAGACCGTTGGGTGACCGGTGTAGCCAATAATAACACAGACAAATGGTCGCACTACAACTTTCGGCGCATCGACACTAATCTTGTACTGTAAAGGCGTTAGGAAAGAGGTGCTTCCATTTCTATGCTGCCAGAGGCCTGCTTAATGCAACAGAATGGATGAGCTCTCAAAACAAAGTCAATCTCGAACTAACAAGATTTTTTTCGCACTAAAGTTTGTATAAACCCATAAGATGCCACTTACGACAATAAAAATCAGCTCGCCACTTACGCATTTTGCTTCATAATATCTGACAAGCTAAAAATTATAAATCAACGTATCCTTCAGGCGGGGCAAAAGTAAATACGCGTGTACACGTTTCACCGATACTTACAGGCGCAATTCGCTTGGGGAAACAACCATTTCGTTTAGCATGAAAAGCGCAAATTCTGAAATCGAATCAGCTAGCAGAAAGCTAAATCCATCCATCAGTAAAGCAAATATAAGGCCAAAAGCGTCACAATGTCACCGATCGCATTTTGCAACCGCAACTCAAACAGTTTCACCGTCTCACGTAAGCACGCAATACGCTAACAACGAAAAGCAAAAGAATTTCTCTTCGATTCGCCAATAGTTAATCGAAAGAACGTGGAACCGACACCCAATGCGCACAGCGCAAAAAAATGCCGCGCGCGTTCCTATACATGGCTCGCAATAATTGTCGCTTTGCCATTTAATTCCCATCGGCCACGTGCCACGAAACCCAGTTTAAATTCAATTAATTCGAGTTAATATCAAGGTGCAAACGATATATACCTTCGTCATACCCTTCACCCATATGTGGCCTTGCTCACCAACGATTTATCAGCGAAGTAGCCGGAAAAAATAAACAAGGCGAAGATAAATAAACGTTCCGCCTAACGTCAAAGAGGAAATTCGCCAAACAACGCAAGAACGGCTAATCGCAATGAAACACATTCAGCTAATTACTCATTACACCCTCGAACAAGTAAAACTTCAAATTTTAATTCAAAGTTTCTTTAAAGGTCGTTATAAACCCGATGCATGGCGTATTTACGATATCGAACAGCACATCTTTATGGTGTTCTTCTTTTGCTTAAGGATGTTGTATTGGTCTTTCATAGATAAATTCTTGACTTGAGTAATAATCTAAACGAAAAATCGAAGGGTGAAAACAAACCAAGGCATCCATTAAAAGCGTCCCTACATAGATAAACAATCGACAAATACAGCTGGCTCATCAGGAATTTTCGCGCCGAAAACTCGTATGTTATCCTCTTACCTCTTTATTAAAACTAGATTTTGCATCCACAGGTGGGAAATCTAGACGAGATTCTCTTTGTACTTCCGAAAGAGAGCGCTCTTTGTCACCGGATGGTTCATCACCGATATAGGGAATCCGATTTAATGCGGGCAAACTTTCGGAGGATTCCACCGGGTCACATTGTTGCTGAGGAAGACAACTGTTTTCGCTTTCAACGGTTTTTAACGGAGATAAATTCTCAAAGGAAGGATCCAGCTCGCGAGAAGTTTGCGAGTTTCTTCTTTCTGGCTTTTCGGAAAGCGACACATTTTGCGCAGAAAATTGTTCTAGTTGTGTGGGAGGAGTGTCTTCGACTTCTTTTAAAGGCGATAAACAGTTCGGCAGCTCCAGCTGCTTGTGCACCGATAGAAGGCGCGGACGTTTGACATCTTCTGATATTTTTAACGGAGATGAACTTTCCCGGGATTCGATTCGATCATGTTCCGAAGGAGACGATCCATGGTGGACGTTTTTCCCCGTGCTTGCAGGCGATGACGGCTGATTGAGAAATAGGAGAGCAAGTATTAAAATTTGTACAATAAACAGTCACACACTGATCCATGGTTGGACACAACTTCCTATTGCTGAACATTTAGCAAAACATCGAAGCAGTTTGGAATGTTGTATTTTAAGGCATCCATGAGTGTATATACCTATAGATAAATGATATTGTGCAACACGAGTGATGTGTAGATGGTCCGACATTTATCTGTGTTTTAATCTTATCACCACGAGACTACGTTAAATGCCACCACTTCGGTCTCGCATGCACAATTTTTTTGTATTGAGTTAGGCCTCGGGTAAAAGATAAAAAAATAAAAATACGTCGAAAGGCAGATGCACATTAAAAAAAAAGGAAAAACAAAAACAGCAACATGAATACAAAGTGTATCACTAGATTAGAACGGCAACGACAAAAAAATCTTTCTTCCATGGCATGCCAAATCTTGCTTCTTTTGTTTCAATGAGCATTTGGCTTCAAAGGGGAACAGTGAATGCCATACATAAAACAAAATTTATTTAAAAATCCTTAAAAAAAAAAATAAAATAAAATAAAATAAAAATTCCTTTACTGATATTTGCTTGCTAGGCCAGTAAATTAAGGGAGATCTTTGATCTCACAAAGCTTATTATTTTTTTGTTTTCACATTTATTTATGCTCGGTAATGAAAAATTGAACTATCAAAATGTAATCTAACTCATAAATACAAGAGCTAACTAAACCGAGAAAAATTAAATAAGAAAAAGCGTCCAATATCAGAACTTTTGCTCATATACGTTACAAACACATTTGGAGCCATCTCAACTTTTATATATTTAACTTGAAAAGACTTTCTTTCTCACTTGACTTAATATGCTCTGGAAGTGCGTTCCAAACCCTTGGAGCTAGAGTATTCATACTTCGTGAACTAGAGCACTAATACTTCTTAGAGCTTCCTTAGCAACAAGCGCAGCTTTTAAAAATTTGGCTGAAGAGCCTCGGTGGCTGCGGAACTGCAGCTCCACGGTGGCAGCTTTTGGAACCAGCAGTAGCCCCTCGGCAACCCCTTAGCTGCCAAGCGGCATTATGAATTGGCTAGCTACGAGTTATGCGGATTATTCAAACAACCGCCAGCATAGCAGCACCGCTTCCTGCGGTGCGATGAATCCACCAGACAAAAACTACGATATCCTTAAATCGGCGGCTGTTTGCCTCCTACCATGCATTTGAATAATAAAAAAGCCGGCATCAAAAAGCACGGTGGCAATAGGATAAGACCACCCACCAAAGACAGTTTCCAACAAAAAGAATGCCACCCTCGCTCTCCGCAACCCAGGTCAACTTAGACAAAGAGCCGGTGCATACCAAGCATAAACAACATCCTACCTGATTGGCGTAAGAAAAGAAGTCGTCTGCCCTTGAGTTCCTTCTGTAACGAGGCTGCTTCGCGTAACTCACTCGGTACGCACCTACAACAGCGCAACGTTTAATTGCACGGGTGCCAGCGATATTAACCAGGACGCCTCGGAACAATAAACTCGACAAACGCCAGCCTTAACGTATGTCAAGAGCGCACACGCGGCCACAACGAAGATTTTCGGTGCATTATCTGAAAAACAAATAGGATTCTTCGATATCATTACTATTAAGCAAGTGTGTCGATGCGCTGACGCATGGGTTTTGCGTAGTCAATGCAGTTGTACGTACACTCGACATTTTCCCCTCTTGATGGGCAAGTCGCATATATCCACGCCATACATCATTAAAGCCATTCATATCACGCGACCAGTATCGGACTTCAGATGATTATCGGGTGAATTTGCACTAAGCTGGCTCGTCAGAGATCTTCCGTGATTGTTTTACAAACTCCGCAATTCGCTCGTCATCGTGGCAAACACTAGTTCGCCAAAAAAAAATCTGTGATGGTAGCGCGCAAATTGCGTACGCTGTACGCCACGGCATAGAACACGCCACAGCATCGATCATGCCACAACATGCCACAGTTCACCAATAAGCGAACGATCATGCCACATGCCACAAGGCTTACGCCAAATCTTCGAACTGAATACGCCACATTTTCGAACGAACACGCCACATGATCGAACGATCTGGTCACATCATCGAACGACAAAGCCGCAACGTCGAACAAATAGTCACCCAGCGATTAGTGATCAACCGCTCGTCAACGTGGCACTGCGAAACACCGCAGAAAACGCGACAGGCTATGCCGAAAAGCGAAACAGTTACGTGTCGCTGATGAAATTCGAATGAAAACATGGTCAAAGTGCGCTTCGAAGCAGCAAATTCTTGTCAGAGCCGTGACGATTTTGTTGGAAATCAGGATGTCTTTTGTATTTCTATCACTTCCATTACGAAAGCTGTCGTCGATCCAAATCGAAAGGGCTGATCACGCCTGGCTTATATAAGATACCAGACGTACAACCGGTATCTCCATGGCCAGGACCGAAGAAAGCACGACTTTGCAGTACCTTACTAGAGAGTCAAAAAGTTCCCGAATTGCAACTCTCATTCCCATCGCAGATCATTTTCTTGTGTCGTCATTTGCAACGTGGTACACAAACCGAATGGCACCCTGCCCACCCCCCCCCACCCCGAAAAAATATGTATACACATACACATATTTTCTTCGGCGTGCAGCAATCGAGAGCGTATGCACAGTATAACGACATAACGAAAAACTACTTCGCAAATATGTGTTCACCTGGATTACAGCAGCAACGGCCAGAGCTATATGCTCGACGAACTCCCGGCCTCATCGAAGCCTCAAGTTCGCTGTAGCCGCTGTAGAAGCTGCAGGAACTGCAAAAGAAATTCCAGTGCTATTGACAGAGACTCGCAACAAACCACACAAAAACTTTATTTTCGCACATACCCAACTAATGTGACTATTTCATGTTCTCGTTAAACGGGAAACATCATGTTTAACCGGCAAACCATACGCCAATCACGAATTACTGCATTTAAAGTTATTTACGGTGCCAATATTAAGCTTACGCTTAAATGACATGAGACTGCTTCGAAAATCTTACAGCAGTTTGAAACATCTCCCGTCATCATCCTTTGATACAAAACATACAACTCCATGCGATGCTTACCAGTAGTTAACATGTCCTGTATTCTCTTCAAAATAACAATCCGTTCTAAACATTCCTCCGAAACTTAGTGGGTTACTGGTCAACTTTAAAGATATCAGAGCGAGAACAGGTAGGTCGTCGCTCCAGCCGCATATAAGGTCCAACATTACACAAACCGCTCTAAAACATGTCACGTAACCATTTAAACGACTTCCTACCCATTAAGTGCAAGGCGTGCGGGATTCAGGGGGTCCGCAAAAAATTCGCGTGGATTAGATCAGGACATGGCAAAAGATAACCGATGATTACGAACGCTGCCCTCGAGCTGATGCTATATACAGTACAGAAACGTGGCTGTCCAAAGCAAGTTAAGAAGGTATTTTTTGAGATCGAGCGGCACTGAAGACTCCATTTTTATTGCACCAGTGCGCTGATCTCTCACCTCTGGCACATCTTTGGCGAAATCTTGCAATGCTGGCGTTTGGCGAAGTTTTTTTGCTATAAATTACCTCTACACAACGCTAGCTGTCATCTAGTACCTTATTTCTTATTATGAATCTCCTGAGAGCTACAGCAGGAAAGCAAATTCAGCGAATTTTGGATGAAGGCTGGACCACGGCATTTACAGGCATGCTTTCTGGTCGTGATCGCTGTACGCCATCTTGGGAGTGCGTCTCTAGGCAACGCGTATCCTTTTGCCCTTTCATCTCCCCCTGACTTTCTCTGACTTTTCCATTTTCCATTGCGTGTAAGGTGGCTTTCGAGAGATAAATGTTCCGCTCTAGGGCTCGATCAATCGCGAAGGCAAGCCGTTAAAAATGAATAGACAAGCGCTGTCTGGCAATTTTTTCAGCAGGCAAGGAATGTCCTTACGTCTCCGAAACTTCCAGCTGCTCCACTTCGTCATCGAGCCATTCCAATCGGCAAGATTAGCTGAATCTATTTTTCGGTCGGTGCACTGCCGCCTAAATGTTTTGCAGCTTGTTGCTGCTTACGAAGTGCCACAAGCCTTCGGAATTCGAATCTTAAGACATACTTGGTGTCTACCAAGCCAATCCTGCCACGACAACAATGCAGTGAATTATTAAGACGAAACCACGGGCTGGTTTTGAAGTATGTTACTTGAGCTCTTCACATTAATATGACTTTATTTTATAATGATATAATGATAAAGAATGATAAAATGGTTGTGTGATATGATATAGTGATATAGTGATACAATGATGTAGTGCTAGAGTGATTAGCGCTACAATATGGCTACAATACTATAAGGTTCTTGCATGGTCTGACAATACTTTTAAAAGGCCATGCGACATGGCAGTAAGTTTCTTTTCGATTAGGAAGCTAAGGTTTATGCCTTGGGAGCAGTTTTATTATGCAAAGAATTTAAATGGGTTGAAATGAGTCGTGTGTGTGTGTGTGTGTGTGTATGTGTGTGTGTGTGTGTGTGTGTGTGTGTGTGTGTGTGTGCGTGTGTGTGTGTGAGTGTGTGTGTGTGTGTGTGTGTGTGCGTGTGTGTGTGTGTGTGTGTTAGTGTCTGCGCGCGCGTGTTTACGGTTTATCATTTCATTCTAACATGCGTCTGATGCGTGGCAAAAACAAACTTTACTAGAAACCCACCTAATTGTCAGCGAAAAAAAAAAATTGTTCGCACATGGCCTGGAAAGGATAGAGCACATTTTCTTCCTTATAAAAAATTGTGTATATTGCTCTACTCCATACTTCTCAATCTAAGGCATGTGTTTGAATCCAGGCGAAGCGGGAGCAGGACTTAACAAGTCCATAACTTTAATTCAAATCTAGTCCATATATAT
>QQSS02198520.1:0-25387 GCA_003687565.2 Craspedacusta sowerbii
TATGTATGTATGTATGTATGTATGTATGTATGTATGTATGTATGTATGTATGTATGTATGTATGTATGTATGTATAAGACACTGCTAGAGCTGCTGATTCTTGATAAGCATGTCAGGCTTGTTGCTTGGTACTTTAGGAGCCATTTTTACACGAGCATCTCACGAAATTTCCATCCAACAGATGGCAGATGCACTTTCAGGATTCTTGTATGGAAATGGTAGTTGCAGTTCTGTGCTAATGCATGGAATAAGCTCTTTGCTACTTCGTCATGACGTATTGAGTGGCACGTCGTCGGTACCAACTTTGGGCCTGAGCCGACTTTATTCGAAATATTTTCCGGATGGCTCTTCCAGCAGCTGGATCCGCATTGCGATGGCGTTTTTGAGTCGGTTACCTGGTTGTGATTTTCTGTTGCTGGATGGCACAAAGGTAACCCTCGACGTGGCTGGTTAGCTTGTGAGACTAGGTCCAGCTGTTCGAGGAGATATAATCAGTGTCAGAGGTGTTCTTTCGGTTTGGGTAACCTTGGATTGTTTTCTTTTCCGATGCCAACGCATGTTTCTTTGTAAAATTCGTTTTAACAGTTTTCGTGAATGATTGGGTGGTGGTGCCAAATCAGATGCTGAGATTTCAAGACTAAAGGGGGGGTCACACTGCGCGCGGCGAACGAGCGCGCTCAATTATCTAGAATTAGAACAGAGGCTTTCCTATGGAGAGGGTCACACTGCGCGCGTGAAAATCGCGTCTCGCCGCGTCTCGCCGCGAGCGATTAGAACATTTCTATTTTTTTTAATTGGCCGTGCGGCCAATTATGACCGCAACCAATCGCCACTCAAACTTTACCACAAGTGACCAAGACAAGAATTTTCTTCTTAATAATTTGGCGGAAGTTTCTGTCGAGAACGACAAAATAAACATGACTCAACCAAACTACGAGGCATAACAAAGTCGTTTCTTGTAGAAATATCGTTCCTGCGTCCTTGTGATTACACTTAACGTTGTTAAGGCGCCGAGAGTAAGACACGTTCATCACGAGCAAACTATTAACGATTAAATTTAAGTCACAACGAATAAATTGGGACACACACCACCAACCCAAAGAGACACAGCGAGAAAGGCTGTATGACGAAGCTTTTTTGCCAGCATCAATGCCTCTACAAAAAGGCGCTTTCATCACACAGAAATCGGGAAAGAAGAGAGAGAGAGAGAGAGAGAGAGAGAGAGAGAGAGAGAGAGAGCATCAAGCTGAAGCTTCATGTTCTTCATCTAAAGATGTAGATTCAAAGATTGAGCAAAGGCTAGCAGAAGAAATTCAACCTCCCTATCATCGGCCGTTCGCGAGCGGTGCTCGAAGCTAATGAGGCAGGCGATTTTTTCGCGCGCAGTGTGACCCCACTCGCGAAGCTCGCTCGACATGCGGTGCGACCACCCCTTAAGGCAGATGTTACTTGCTGTCTTTACTAGTCTCTCTTGTTCATGCATTAAGACCTTAGCGATGAGTATGTTTTGCTCACTGGATACAGTTATATGATGGCTTAAAGAAACGGGATTCTGGGCTAAAACATATCAATGACGCTGCATAGGCCCCGACCGCCATCTCTCCTGGGTATATAGAGGCGATCCACATCGCTAATTCTGTGGAATGCCCCTAGCATGGTTAAGAGCTTTCTGGTCTTCATGTCCAGATCTTCTATTTCTGCTTTCGTCCATTCAAGCAAAAGTTGGGGTCAGGAGGGGCATCGCGAAGGAATTGTGGGCGTGGACTTTGTTGGCGGCATTTAAGTTAGAGCGCCAAATTTTTTTTTTACTCACACAGCATTCTCGCATTATGCGGTTCTTGTTGAGAGGGCCACTGTAAGATAAGTTTTCATCTAACCCCAAGTATCGGTATGTGTCGCCATCTAATTCCTTCATTTTAAGGTTATTCATATGTATGGTCACTCCGAGCTTTTTGCATCTACCTTTTTCAATATTTAGAAAAGCACATTTTTCTTCACCGAATCTCATACCAATATCATTTGTAAATTCCGTAACTATTCTCAGCTTTGCGCTCAGCCTGAAGCAGATCTTTGTCAAACGTTTTCAGGTCGTCAATAAAAAGTAGATGCGATATTTTGGTATTGCGAGCTCTCGGTGGTCCAGCAGCATATCCCTCAGTTGAACGAAGAAGATGCCAGAGAGGGTTAATCGATGGGATGAAGAGATCATGGGAAGGCAGTCGCCCTGGAGCACCCCATTCTCATATTTGATGCTACGTGTTTCGATATTTGGACTGGAGTTTAGAAATTTTTGTCTCCCAAGTTCTCATGAGTCTACAGACGCCCGAAGTTAAGTCATGCAGTAGCTTAGCAAGCTCGAGAGCTCTTTTTATCCACGCTTGAGGCACACCGTCAAACGCCTTCTTATAATCGAACCACATGAAGAAGGCGCTTTTTTAATAGGTTCTTATTTCATCCAAGATCATCTTAGTGATTAAAAGTTGATCAGTGCAACCCCAGCTGCCTATTTTCGCACCCGCTTGTTCTGGATAAAAAACGGTTTTTTGCTGTGCAGTGATCCTTAATGATGTGGTCCAGGATACTCGTTTACAGCTTGTAGGTCCTATTCTGACAGGCAATAATGCCTGTGGGCACGCAGGTCCGCCGTACTTTCACGGACTTCCGTCTGCGTGCTAACTACGTCCATGCTTAACGTCCGTCCAATTACGTCCCATGGACGTCCACGGACGACTAATGTAGTACCCTAATCGCAGCGGATACGGGTTTTGTGAAAGGAGCGCCATTTCGGCAATGTGTAGCTGAGGTTGCGATGGCTGTGCCGCACTAACAACAACAACAACAACAACAAAATCTTTTCTCGCTATATGAGGAAGATTGCATGCTATAAAGTCAAAAAAACTTCAGGTGCGTATCAAACGAAATAAGAATAAGGGAATTGTATTAATAAAGCACGAAAGGATACCATTCCATTAGTCTAAGACTACTCTAGGGATGTAACCCTGGGTGAGTGAGTGTAAGGGTTTGCGATGGTGTTTGTGTGAGTATGTAAGTTAGTGAAAGACTATGTGTGGACTCGTGGAGATGCGTATGTCGAAGTGCGGAGTGTGTGTTGCGTCTTGTTAGTACGTGTTCAGTATGCCCTGAATGAGCCTGAGTTTAAGCTCGGTTTTAGTAAGGAGATGAGGATTAATGCAGTGATGCTTAGGTATGTTTATTTCATGAAGTAGCATATTTTAGCTTTTAAGATAGTTCACCAAATAGAGTCGAGATCAGTTGCAGTGAGACAGAAGTAGACGAAATTCATCTAGTGCAATGGCTGTGTTTATCACTAAAGAAGTCAGTGAGGCCTTTCAGACACGAGGTAGACTTTTTATGGTAAACATCGTGGACGAGGAGACAGTTTTGGACGTATATATAGTCAGGAAATTTTAAGATATGGAAGCGTCTGTGCGGTATAGTCAGCACAGGCCGTGATGCGAAGGGCTTTCCTGTGAAGTTTGAACAATCTCTCGATCGCTTCTCGCTTTTACCCCAAGATCTGGCATCCATAAGTAATATGGCAAGAGAACAGCGAGTGATAAATTACTTTAAGCGTAACAGTATGGACTAGGTGACGACACAAGGAGAGCATGCTGTTTCCTCGCATGAGCTTAGAGAACAAGCAGTTTTCATGGATTAGTCCATGATGACTCATATTCATACCAGGTGATTGTATGTAGATCGTTATGTCGCTAATCATGTACTTATGGTATGGGTGTGTCTTCATTGGTATTTTAATGGTAGTCGGTTGCCATGTTTATGGCGACCGTCGTGAGTCACGCGGTAATTATCCCGTTTAGGTGTGGCAAGTTTATTACATTTTTACGATGATTTTCTTTATCCAGGTTATTTAAGTATGTGCGGGTTTTGGGGTTCCCCTACTTATTGCTTTTTAAGATCAATTCGTTGTGTAAGTGGTAATTTAATTATGGTGAAAAATCGTATAAATTTGGGTGTAAAATATGTAAGATCAGAGTTTTGAGAGAACACAACGCAATTCAGTATTCAACAGTCTCTCATCGCAACACAGTTTATGCGGGAGGAGACTGAGAGATGTTCATCTAGCAGGATACCTAGACATTTCATCTGTGTAGATGGACGCAGTCGATAACCATTTATTCTTCCTTTAATGCCATCAGGGATGCTGCTCCACTTTGGTCTGAACATCGTCATTTCTGTCTTGTTTCAATTAAGATACATCTTTTTACTTACAGCCAGTTGCACATGTTCTTAAGGTCTTTGTTAAGACTCTTGTTGAATGTTTGTACGGAATTAGCTATGCGAAGTAAGCCGGTGTCATCTGCAAAATGATGAATGTCGCTGTAAAGGATGCGTTGATGTAAGTCATTAATATATATAAGGAACAGAAGGGGTCCCAAAACCGAGTACTACAGGACACCAAATGTTAACAGTGCAATAGAAGAGGGGTAGCCGAGCACTGACACAAACTGCGTCGAATTATTAAGGTAGGACTGAAACCACTGGTTGGGGATGCCTCGTATTCCCTATGGCTTAATTTGTTCATGAGGATGTCGTGGTTGACCGTGTCGAAGGCTTTTTGGAGGTCCACGAATACACCACAGGCAAGCATTCTGTTTTCAAGAGCTTTTCTAATTTTTTTCTGTGATGGTAATGAGAGCATGGTTAGTCGAGTAGTTATGCCGGAACCCAAATTCTTGGTTGAAAATGCTGTTGTTTCTATTTAAGAAGTTGTGCAGTCTTGCGTAGACAATTTTTTCGAATATTTTGCCCAAGTTTGACAACAAAGAGATAGGTCTGTAGTTTTTAACTAGCAGTCATGACCCTGACTTCTAGATGGGAATTACACTGGCGATTTTCAGCTTCACTTGGAAGATTCCCTTTGAGAGTGAAAGGTTTATGAGGCTGCTTAATGGCTCCGAGACCTCGTACTTCATAAGTTGAAGCAGGTTTGCCTGCATTCTATTTGGGCCAGTTGACTTAGCCGGGTTTAAATCAGAAATTATGGTGAGTACTTCTGGTGCGTCACAATGATACAGAAATGGACTGTTTGGTACGGGGTTATGCAGATAAGAATGAAAGGACGTATTGCCATGATATCCTTGTAGCGAGTTGAGTTTTTCAGCTATTGTCGTGAAGTAAGCGTTTAGTTCTTGTGCTATCCGACGTGGGCAAGTTATAGTGGCATGTTCACTTTCGATGCATGTATGTGTTGAGGTTGTGTTAGCATGGGGATGAATGATCTCTCGAAGGCCGCTCCACATTCTTTTAAGATTTGCATGTTTCTTTTGCAAAGTAGGTTGCGTAATAAGGAATTTTCTTTCTTCAGAAGTTTGAGCTTGGGACATTGAGTCATGTTGCATGGACATTTTTTAATTTTTGACAAAAGCCGTGTTCGATATAATATTCTGTGCTTGTATGCAAGAGATAGTGGCTTCTCAGCTTTTTGTTGTGCACCTCTTCTAAGCTACGGTCAGACTATCACGCCCCTCATAACTCCCTTGATTTATATTAGTAATACGTAGTAATAATATTAAAAAGTATTAATCATTCTTTCATTTCTAGCTGAAAATTCTTTGAATCCTTATGGAAATTGCATGGGAACTCAACTATTAGATTATGCATTTTCTTTTTTGATGTGATTATAATATATACCAGAGTGAGCCTTTGTTCTGGATCTGATAATGAATTTGCACCAACCAGGATCAGATAGGAATTAATCTAGATAGAAATATGCTGATGTAAGGCATCTAATAAAATAATACTTTAAAAAAGTAAGATGGTTTCAAAAGGCCTAACATACATATGCCAATGCAACAAGTTACACTGTTGATAAACAAGAACAAGCAAGGCCATTCCAGTCCCCTTTCTCCTAAGAGAAGTATTATCCATTCAATCATGCGGTTAAAAGCGTGTACACCCACTAGCGGAAGTTGCAATTACCTGAACTGACAAACTTTTCAAGGCTAACCCTTGAGAACAGTTACCCAGTGCATCAAGTACAACAAGAAAGTAAGACTAACTTATAGTAAGTGCCAGCATGCTGAGCCATGAAAGCAACTGGAGTGTTGGTTAGACTCCATCACGGCCAATGCACTGCATGAAAAAGAAGCAGTCGAGATCTACAACATTGCAAGCAAGCATGTGCCTAGATAAGGTTGTCAAAATGATCATCAAGAGTTAGGGTAGGGTACTTAATGGCCACTGCTGATGAAGAGCAATGCGATACTGTATATTTTGTAGCTTAACTGATAAACGCTAATGGAAAACTGTAAATATGTGTTTAAGCTTCCAAAAGCAATATACTATAAAAGGACAATTTTTCGCTCTTGTGTAGCCACTTGTACCTGCTTTAAAGCTCACCCTCTGTAAATGTATATCGAAAATTGTGAATACGAATTTCTTTTTTAAAACAAAGCGTCATTTATTCCACTCCGCGATGTTAAACGACAGTGGAGAAGATCATTAAGTAAGCAAAGTCCTACTTG
Organism: Craspedacusta sowerbii; assembly: GCA_003687565.2. Classification (NCBI taxonomy): domain Eukaryota; kingdom Metazoa; phylum Cnidaria; class Hydrozoa; order Limnomedusae; family Olindiidae; genus Craspedacusta; species Craspedacusta sowerbii. The sequence continues at coordinate 6,507 of QQSS02198520.1, forward strand.
ACCACCTCACCAAGAACGGATTACGCATGCAAGGACAAATACACCTTTAAAAGATTAAATAGCCTGCACTAAGAAAATCATTCAACACTTAACATTACAAGTAACATTAGAAGTAATTACAGGTTCGTAATACGCAAAAACCAAGATAAAAATAACAAGAGATCGTAGGAGATGGAAAGCAGGGAAGAAATACAATCAAAATGAGTGTGAGATGAATATTCATATCCTTTAATTCGCTCGGGAAGCCAATCAACCCTTCTAAAATAGAAGCAAATTTTTGAGCACATGTAGCCATGGTCCTCGTGAAAGTGTTTAGATCTTGAGTAAATGTCCACTTTGTTCGTTACTCTGTCAAGCTTTCGGTGCCTGCCGAGGCCTCTGCTGGTAAGTCGGCTGGGCTGTGGCATCATCACATGGCTCGTTGTTTACCCGCCTGCGGGGAGTTTCCTTTGCTCTGTATGCGTGTAGTCTGCGGAACGAAATTGTCATGACGTCACTACATGGATGACTGACACCATCGTAGGTCCATTTTCACTGTCCTTTGCAATAAGAAATTTTTCCAAAGGGGCGCAGCAGAGCAAAATGCGAAATCATTCTCAGAGGAAAGAATAACTATTTTAGTTTTGACATGTTTCAACAATATCTTTGTCATTTTCAATCAATCGAGCTTTTAATTCATCAAACAAGCAGGAGATGTATCACTCCACTAACTGATAAGATCCACTTTTAAATTAAACACCTCACAAATCGCATTTCTCATTAACTAACGGCAGACAAAATTCTTTCACAGTTACAATCAAAACATTCCAAAATACATTTTAAATGACGTTCTAACATACATTCGAAGCGACGTTCAATCAACCAGTGAAACAACTACAAAGAAAACAGAAATGGGGGGGGGGTAGGGAATGGAGGGACTTGGCGAATAAAGGAACTAAACAGAAAAACTTAGGGATATGTGGTTGACTTGAGCATTTAAGTTGGGCTTAAGCCAATGAACGTGCATGGCTTCTTTCAGTCTCCTCTGGAAGTCTGTAAGCGCAGAATCTAAAACGGAAAAGCATGCTGCGGAATAAAAGTTCTTGCATTCACTGTCCCTCAGATGCTTCCACACGTGTGAGGTCTTAACCTACGTGCTCTTCAACTCTGGTCTTGATATGTCTGGCGGTCTCGCCAATGTAGCTGGCATTACATCCAGCACAGGTAAACTTATGTACAACACCAGATCTCGAATACCTAGAAAGGCGGTCTTTTGATGAAAGGTAAGAGCCTGCTTTGAAGGAAGAAAAAACTAACTTAGCAACAATACCCTTACAATAACTTTCAACTAGGCGGCGCATTCTTTGGTGCGTTAGTGTGGACAGAAAACCAACATATGGCAGTTTAAAATATTGCACGACGAGATTGATGTTAAAATTCAACACGATTTGCTACCTTTTCCTGCAGGTATGTCTTTACGGAGTTATTTAAAAGATGCTCAGGGAATCGATTTATTTTTAGTATGTCCGTTACTTTAGTTACATCACAGTGGAAGCGAGACCAAGAACCACTGATTTTGAATGCGCGGTCCACCAGTGTTCTAACTAACCCACGTGTACAAGAAAACGTGCAGAAACTAGAGAAGTTCGTTAAAACCCCAGTGAGTGTGTGCTTTCGAAAAACTGAAGTACAAAACTTGAAGTTCTCACCTTCTGTCTTGTTCACCAAAGCATCAAGAAATGGAATTTTCCCATCAGCTTCGTAGTCCACTGTAAATTTAATGTTCGGATGCCTAGAATTCAAATACTCAAGGAAAGATGATATATCGGCGTATTCGTCCAATATGCAAAAAACATCATCCACGTATTGGCGGCAAAAAAGAATAGATTTTTTCCGATGTTTTTTAGATATCCAACTTTGTTCATGAAAGACAAGCTCAATTAAAAGAAAGCAGATAATTTACATATGGGCGGCATGTAACATGTCAACGTTATGTAAAATTTCTGACCAGTCAATCGCTTTTCTTTCCGTTACACACTAAGCTGATGATGTGTCGGCACCGTCGTTCATGCACGTTCTAAAGCATCTGATACCGTATTTAATTGAACTTTAAATACGATCATATGTCAGGCACCTCAAATTTGAAGGTTTGAGCCTTAGAGCGAAAAATAGTAGTGATCACCAGAACAATTTTTAAGCAGTCGCGAATTCTAATTTTTGGTTCAACTTTTAGCTGGATTCAAATATATGCATTTGGGGCTATTTTGGAATGCCATTTGAAGCAGCTTTCTATCCGTCACGCAATCTACTTAAAACCAATGCAATAAAACAACACCAAGTAAGGTGACGACATATCATTTCAGTGAATTCTACAAGTGATTATTAACTTCAAGATCTCTAAACCATGCCAGTTGCACTTCCTTAGATAGAGCATCATGCGATTAGTTTATCCCTAGGTTTTAGCTTAGCCCTCAGAGATATTTGTAGCTTGCTTACACCAAACCAAAGCTTGCAACAGGGAACAAAGAAGTCACCGTAAATAAGTAGTTGTTACAAACACACTACGTGGTACATTCTCGTAGGCGCTTGCACCGCAGTTTTGTAACTCGAAGAATGCTGCCCCCACTAGATAGCGCTGCATTCGTCTCGAATCATCCAGCAGAGACAGGTATGCACAGTACACAAGAACTCCAGCAAAGTAATGACAGTATAAGACGGGGTTTGGGGCGGGGTACCGTTGACTGGTAAACTACCAAATTTACATCATGTTCAAGTATTATAATCTGGACTCAGCTTGTCGTTGGATTTTGCCCCTGAAAAGAAAATCACAAGTAAGTCTTACTTTAGAATTATATTGCCCTGCAGTATACCTCATTATGATTAATCAAGCACTTTAAAAGCATGAACCGTTTAAGTTCGTTTTAAGGACTTTATTTTTAAGAATTCCTTACACCGAAATTGAAACATGGCATCATGTACTGGGACCAGATTCACGTGCTTATTTTCATGTCTTGTGACTTAGTCATCAGTTGCAGACATTTAACCTGGCAACTCATAGACTACAATCCAATACCGAAAATGGGACACTTCTTAACCCGTAAAACTTCAACATGATTTCCGATACCAACCGATTTCCACCACGCCAACCACATGAAAAATTGGTAAAAGTTTATCAGGATGACCTAGGCAGCTATCGCACGTTGTGTAAGGTATCTTGATTACATGTAAACAACTGTGTGTTGATAGCGGCATATGAGTTCAAGCTAGTACGTAGCAGGTGACGAGTGGTGCTACCAACAAAGACTATGAATATTTGCATGGTCCTTCGGCATGAAAGAAATCAAGCTAAAGCTATCAAGCTGCCGGTTGTACTGATTTCAACGCAGAGAAACCTGCTTTTGTTGGATGAGTGGACTACACGAGGGGTGTTCGAGTTAAACTTCTACAAGCATAGACGTACTACAAAATAGTTTTAGCACCAAGGAGCTTTGAAATCGTTATTTGGCTTTGACAGTGATATGCTTTGATTACTAGTAAATTAAGTAGCAGCATGTGGCATGTCTAAAAGACTTCAATACGCATATGTGATTGTTATCATCGTTCAAGCCATTATTATCTTATACATTAAATGCAGCTGCAATGGAAGTAGGGGTCTACTACAAAGTCTGTATGGTGTGACGCGTGACGCCGATATGAGCTCGGATAGTGGAGTGACCAAAGCAGTAGTAGAGTGGATGAGATACTTGCTATTTGCGGACGACAGCATAGCAGTAAAACGCAGTCTTGCTGGTCATTTGAACGAACTCGTAAGGCTTTTGGATCCTTGGCATGAAATGCCTGACAAGTTTAGCAGACTTCATGAGAATATGATTTATGAAGGTTTTCGAATAGAGCCACCGTTAGAGAGAGAGAGAGTCGACTTGATACTAATCGTATCATCTGCTCCGAAAAGATCGGATCGCCGATCGGGGATTCGGGATACATGGTGGAGTTCTTGTAAATCGAACAAAAGGGTGAGTGATTATCTAAAAAGATCCAGATTGTTACCCCGCCTTTGAACCATTCCTAAGTAAACCCCAAAATAAAATATGAAGGAAATGAATTCTTAATTTGAGCTTGGACATGCATCTACAAGACAAGGCTATGTTCATAGTCTGCTAGAGCTAATCGGAGTTTCATTTAAATGTCTTATCATGTCGAAAGATATGCCCACTAACAGTTACAAACCTGAGTGACTACTGTAAAGATAGAAGGGAGCTTTCTTAAGAAGAGAAGTTTTTGTCAACATTTTTATATTTCATCATGTTGTTTTTTTAGATCACGGTCAAATGCATTTTTCTAACTGATCACGTGGATCCAGATTTGCCGTTGGGTAGGTCCTTGTTTCGAGAAAGAAAGCTTTACAGAGATTTGCACTTCCAGTATCTGGAGGGTGGATCCGAGTTTGGCAAACGATTTCTGGTTCATCTCGTGTACGCGCTAGCCCGTTATGAGTTTAAGTATTTCGTTCGTGTTGATGATGACTATTTCCTGTGCTTAGACAAGTTTCTGGCTGAAATACCCATGCCGCCAAGAAGCCTTTATCACTGGGGATTCGTGCACTGTGTACCAGACATTGTCCGCATGGAGGAAAGCATCGTGTTACTGTCTCGAGATCTTGTGCAGATATTTCTTGGACAGGATCCCAATAAAATGATGTGCCATAAATATGCCGACCAAATGGTAGCCATTTGGAGCCAGGAGCTCAACCTTGGGCCTCTTTATCGTCACGATTTCCGACTTCATCATGACCCACCAGCATCGTATAGCAGTGTCTTCGTGAACGACACAAGTATATGTAGTCACTACATCGGCTTGCATGGAACCTACCCAGCTGAAATGAGAAAGTTCTGGTTAAGAAGAGGAGGCAAGTTGCGAACCCTCCCTGGAAATTCATCGCTTTCGTTTGACGACTACACGTACAAGTGCAGTTTGCCGAACGTCTTTAACTGGACATTATTCGACGGAGTGTGGAGAGAGGAGCCAAAGTTGTGTAAAATGAACCCTAGATGGGAAGGCGTTGCAGGAGAAACTTATACCGGAAGACAGGGGAGCTAGGGCAGCCACTTTCGAGCTGTTTATAGCCATTTTATATTTGACAATTTGTACGTGCGTGTGTTTATAATTGAGCACAGAGACTCCCCGCAGAGCAGCCCAAAGCAATGTCACGTCTGCTCATTTTGGAAGCAGAGCGATGGGTGCATTTTTTTTTAATAATAAAAAGCAATCCTTGTTCGACGCAACCCAACTTTATAAAGCTTTAACTGGATTGAAATGTAGCATTTACAAGGGTCTTTGGTAGAATATTTTCCGTACTTTTAAAGCGTCAAGGCATAGAAGTGTGGCCTGGCTTGTGGCTTAACATGTAGCCGTTGCAGCCTCGGGTGGCCTTAATACAAGCACCATCAAACTGATGAGATTCAAAATGATATATCACGCACTGTAGAAGTCCAAGTTTTGAACTCCACGTCCAGAGCCTTGTGACTGATTGTTACAATTTGTGCACTTCTATGTGGCTTGCTAATCTAGACGTAAAGCAGTGCTATTGTGCTAAATTAAGAATCCAAAATTTGTTACTAGCCAAAATGTTTAGGTGAACCTATGCGCAAGGGCACGTGCGCACGAGCTATCACTGCGGCCTTTTGGGTTCTGAATTTCTGCTTGCGCTTCGAGGTAAAGAGTAAATGCGGTCACCCACACCCATACATATGCAGCAAGCACTGCTAGTTATGGAAGAAAGGTTGTGCAAGCATTTGTTTCACGCCATGCATTTTACGAAATTTCTATGAAATGTAACTGGTCATATTGAGAAAGGGGATGTTAACACTGTGTCTCAAATTTTCAAGACGCAAGGATAACGCATTGATAAGATTGCCATTAATCATTCACTATATTTCAACAGAAATGCTACACTCATCTTCCTCTCCAAATCATGCTCGACAAAGTTGCTTGCAGTTCAAAGTGTTGGTAGCACTTCGCAATACTGGTTTGCGTTTTCGCCAAGTTAAGCCAAAATGCTTAGATTGTAAATTTAGACAATTTTAGCGCACGGAGCTGCATGGCTCTGCATTATCGACACCTGTGAAAGCTCTACTTAAGTTGTGTTATTTTTCACATGGCTTGCCATGTAGTTGACATAGTTTTAGATATACTAGTTGCATTAAGCAGTGTGTAAATATTGTTCTAGATATGTGGCGTTCTGGGAGGACATCGGGATATTTTGCAGAAGAATTTATTGCAGAGACGATTTATATAAGCACACTTAGAATGAAACAGAAGTAATCATCTAAACATGTATTGCTATCACTTATGAATCTCCAAATGTTTGCGAGATCTGGAAAGTGTCTGCGAGATCTGGAAAGTATCTGCGAGAAACGAAAAAAAAAGCAATTTTTTTTTCTCGGGCGAAGACAGGCTATATGCTAAAAAAGATAGAATGTTCGCTTAAGTTTTACTAATCTGACTCTCACTGCAGGATGATATAGAGTGAGTGAGAAAGGAGAGTATTCGGTGCATGCCTATTACTGGCGCACTGCGTACTTACTTGAAGCGAACATTCATCATGTAAGACTTCCCACTAAGCTTCATCATGTAATCTCCGACACAACGAATCAAGCCATCCCTGGGATTTTCCGCTTCATAGACCTCTACACAACTCCAAATCTCTCACCAAAGAGATCCTCTGTAAAATGTAGGCATTTCTAAGTTTGTTTAGTGCTTGGAACAAACGACAACCCCTTGCCCTGTGGAAGTCAGCAAATAAGCGATCATTGCTGGTGACATGGCGGGGCAAGTGATAGTCATAACGGTCCAAACGCCAGCTCCACTTCACAGGTCCAAGAGGGTGACAAAGCCTGATAAACACTGATGGAAAATGCTAACCCCTGCAAGAAGGTGCAACCTGGACTGTCGAGCGATGAAATATAAATTACATGCATGCATAGACTCATATATATTTGTGTATATGTATTGAAATATTAGCATGCATATTAGCAGTTTAATGAACTACGAATATACCCACTCAAACGAGCTGTCTACCAGTTAAACGGAAACCCTGACTCCTTGTAACAGTCTTGCATGACGTTCCGCACGATTTCCAGCCATTCGCCGGAATCTACGTCAATCCATACAACAACTTTTTCAGCAAACACTGTCGGTATAGCAAAACCACTGTCGGTATACGCCACTATTATAGACATTTGGTGCACGTCACGAAAGGAACCATAATGTTATTAAATCAATGACCGAGTCACTACTTAAATGGTCATCATGACCTTCAGTGATATGTCGCCATTAGTTTTTCTTTGAAATGTTACCACACGCTTTTTGTCCAGCAGCAGAATAAGAGTTTGAATATTATAAACATTACCAACCTAAATTGCACGTTACAGCAAACATAATTATATATTTTTGGGTATGTTTGCATACTGTCTGTGAGGATCTGTATGTATATGTCTGTGCATGGGTTGCCCGTGCCTTCTAAATGTCCATGGCTGTATGTCATATTAAGGCAGTATGAAGATTCCAAAACACGTCACAATTGTGGGTGAACAACGTCTTTGAATCGTGACTCCTCCTACAAAAGTCAAGTATGGGTGGAGTCAATGTCATAACATGTCCTTCTTTTCTCTTTGACTTCATTGCCCGGTTTCAATTTTCATTGCAAAGTTCTATTATTCTTTTCTTTTTTAGTGCTATTTTCTTTATCAAGAAATTCGTAAGCCATCTTGTTTGGGGAGAAAGTACACCAGTTATTCTAATGCAGTGTCGGCGCATATACTGCACCATGATGTGCGTATTTGTACTCCAGTCCAGTTCATTCTTTGACGGTTGCTCGAAGTTTAACTTTCTGATGGTGGATTTGCGATTGTTCGTAATGTTTCTAAGGTCACGGGGTTGCCATCGATCTAAGTAGAAGTCTTGAACTATGCGTAGGCTACTTAGAACGAAGGTTGCAGGATGACTTCTGCTGGGTCTCGGGTAGAGCACCCCATAAAGCTGTTATTGTCTGACAAATGTAGCGAAATAAGCAAATGCCCGATGAATCTGATGTCGAATTAACCCAGCAACATCAAAATATTTAAGGATGTTTTCCAAACTGAACCCTTGAAAATATGGTGGATGTCCTGATTGCCACTGCGACGTCATACTCGCAAAACTTGAGCGTGTTGAGGAGGAAGTTTGGTAGTTCTTTCATAAGCTGAGCTACCTCCCTCTTAAGAAATGTTATCTTGTGTGTCGCATTACTGGTAATATCAACCCTCGTTTTTTCTGGAAATTATCTCCGGTGTTCTATGCGAAGTACCTAAGAGTGTATGCCAGACTTTACATTTGTAGTTTAAGTTCACCATATTAATTGCCAGCAACGTTGTGTTTTTGGTAAACCTTGCTTACAACATTGAACTTTAAAGAAATACTAACCGCCATTAGATTTATGGGCCAGCTGAGGTCGACGGATGATATTTGGGCACTTCTATGCTCTTTAATTGGCCCCAGGTCTTCTAGGAAAGAAATATTATTTGGAATTGAGTGCAGCCCTAATCCAACTGCAAAAAGCAAATTCTTGGTGTCATTCAGGAATAATGGCCTTCCTTTGCATCAACTTATGAGAAAGAGATAGGTCAAGGCCCACTCCCGAGACATCGTCAATTTTAGCCTACGTGAAGAGACAATTTTTATTATCTTATATTTTTATTCACACTCCTGAGACATAAATACAGGAAATACATAATATGAAAAATAAAATCTTGAACACTTGCCAGTTTTGTCTCACTCGTGAGATAATATTTTTGATAAAAATCAGGGCAATACTGGGAGTGTCGATACACTCCCCTCGGCACTCTATGGCATAACACACGAGAGGAAAAAAATGGCTATAAACAGACAAGCGACACCGCGGGGTGAGAAAGTAGATGTCTCATCAAGTTGGAATCAATGGCGAATTTAATTTATCCCGAATCTGCTATAATAATCTATCATGTTTCGATAAGGTTTTTAATCTTTTTGGAAGTTTAAACGCATGTGGCGAACTGTCGCAACCTTGATGTTGAAGAAGTTTGAACAATTTATAATAAATATTTAAGGAACTTTGTCGATGAGAGTTGATCAAGACTTGATTGAAGAGCGTTCCCTGTTGATCGAAATCGCCGAGTAATGAACACAGGATAAAGTGGTCCTGAAATACTGCCGCATCCTTCGTGAAATAATTTTTGAGAGAATGTTGGACTTAGTGTTGGCTTTTAGTAGCATTTTAATATTTAGTCATCTGTTCTGAGAGGACAAAGTTGTAGGCATTGTGAATGCGCTTATAATCCTCTCTAACTTACAAATCATGCTTCTCATCCTGCACCTCTATGGGTGCATAGCAAGGAGAAAAATTAAAGACCTTATCAGCCGATGAAATTTTTTTACTATTCCTTTCTTATGTTTATGTGCAAATATTATTTTTCCTCAATCCAAGCAATTAAAAGGATTAAGCCAGCAGTCAAGGACCAGAACACATAACTTTTCAAGTTTCATGCGTGACAAACGCTGTATGAGGCTGAAGTTTTTCATCGGTTTTATATTCAACAAGTTTTTAGTCCGAGAGTAAAACCGGACTGACAAATAACCATGTTGTTATTGTAGTTGGTGAATTTGCCAATCTTCAGATTCATTTTAGCTGGGTAGCATGTAGGGACTCTCTCCGACGCTTGAGTTTATCTCTGTACTGGCATAAGATAAGGCTTTCTGATATCGTGAGATTTCTTCCTACATGTCTTCTGGACGGCTAATGATATCTTCAAAATTTGGCATGAATTTCTAACGACTCTAGAGGCTCCGCATCTTTTTCTATAATGCTCCATCGGGCGCTTGCTTGACTGGCTATTATTAAATAGACATATGAACACGATATTTTAGTCAAACCTGCTTTTGTTATACCGTTGCTATTATCGGGTAAAAATCCAGAGAAGCTATTGGCCATGACATATTGACCCGTCCTTTCATCTTGAATAAATCGTGTTGCGTCTACTCTAAATTTCCAGTCAGTATCAGGCGTGACTCGGAACTCTGCGCAAAGCCTATTGAGTGATTAAAATTGAACCTTGTCAACGGCTGTATGACTAAATCTATAGACTACGTCAGTCGTTGACCGGCTTAAAAGATTTGTTTCCTATTGATGATTTTATTGCCGATAAATCACTTGACAAGATGAGAAATTCATTGTTGGACTTGGCTATATCAGGACGACACATGGTTATTGACGCAGAGCTATACATGCATTCCAAAGAACAAATGAGTTAATTATAAATGCTTTTTGTATTTTATTCAAACATTAAAGATGATTTAGCGACCATCTACGAAAAACATTACGTGAATAACTCAGATTCTTACTTCGAATAAGTGAAGCAGGAATTAAAAGCAAGTTAGTTTAAGCGTCTGATTCTGCAAACAGATCATCCACAATCTTATGTTGTTGAATGACGTCAAAGAGCCAGGTCTCTTGTAGGTGTCTTATAGTTTTCTTGTAAGAGTCTTGCAACAACGGTGACAGTCTTGCGACAGTCTTGTACGTGTCTTGTAATTGTTATTATACACTATTGCAAAAGTCTTGTAAGAGTACATCAAATAAAATAAAATGGTAGAGTACACTAATTTTGGCTTGTATAATTTTAACGTCTGTGGGTACGCGTATTGGAAGATAAGTAAATATTACACTCCATTAAAAATCCAAGTAGAGCGTTCGTTGAAACGTGGCATGGAAAATAGACTAACGTTCACGCTTGTGTTCTTACCGGACACACCAAAGCTTACTTGGGAAAATTTAACACGGGAGAAGACATCAATACATTGGCAGAAGAAGAAATAGATCGACTGTTTGCGTTATATGAAAGCAAACTCTCTGCTAAAAAGGTCAATTACTTAGGTTAGTCTATCGTCTACGTGTGCTTTACAGCAGTTTGTTCAATTTTTGTTTTGTTCAATTTTCGAAATTTCAAACCCAAGTAAATTATCCGCTGATTTGAAAGAAGTAACGTCAGAAGATCAGAAGAAAGCGGAAGTTGGAAAGAGACTGGCGAAATACAGGCGGAAGAAAGACGAGAAACTGTCTGAGAGGCTAGCTAAAGTAGGACACTCCTACGTCTTCCTAGCTCTAGCTTTGGTTGCTGTATTTTCAAGTGTTGGATACTATTCCTGGCCTAGCGTGCAAGCAGACGCTAGAAGATTCCCTCTTTTGTCCAGGCGGGCATCCAATGTGTCCGTGGAGAGAGAGAGCGAGAGAGAGAGAAAGAGACCCCGTTTGGAAAATTAGATCTTTGCATTCGAGTGCTCCCGGCCTAGTGTGCAACCAGACGCTGATACTCCGACTGAAAATTAATTTTTTATAGAACAACATTGCTCAAAAAAACATGGTTTCAAAAACCCTAACCAATGATTTGTGTCACGCTTCTGAAATAAGTGCTTTCGCCATTGGGTACTCGACGCAAGCTAGGTGCGTTCTGAAGGTTGCATCATCATCAATTCAAAAGTTTGGCCGATTGCTATTAGGGCATTGAGTGAGATGAAACCTGAGTACCTAGGCAAAAGATCCTGCCAGAAAATATTAGCGTGTAATAATAAAAACGGTTGAGGAGATCATTGATCCTTTCTCGTTTGCCGAGACGGGCATCCCGTGTGTCCGTAAGAAAGAGTTAGTGAGACCTCGTTTCGAGGATTAGACCTCGGCATTCGAAATGGAACACTTAAATGGAAAAAAATGAAACTGAGTTCATCAATCTACAGCGTAAGGAAGTTAAAGATCAAAGGAAAGCATTATCTGATGACAGACAAGAAAGACAGCCAGACAAGAAAGTATCAACCTCTTTAAAGGTAACTTGAACAATCAGATCACAAGTTTCACAAGTTGTTGTTGTTGTTGTTGTTTTTTGACGAGGATATAAGTCTAGACGAGAAAATCTGAGATCCTGGTATTATATTCCCTTCCATATGAACTGCGATCGGCATGTCATTACACTAATCGTCCAAGCACTACTTCCCAAGTCGTCGAACTCGGTGCCTAGTGGAAGCGCTGATGTGAAACAACCACCACAACAGGATAGTTCGGTGGCAAAGATTGGCGTCGAAAGCAAGGGAAGTACTTCCTATTATGATATGCTCCAGCTGGATACTGATCAAAGCTAGAGAAACGGCTGGTTTGTTGTTGGAGCATGCGTGGTTTTTCTCTGTTTGACTTAATTTACATGTCCATGGTTACTCATAGGTGACCAAGCTTATTTAAGGCGTAATATAGAGCGACTCCCAATTTAGTCATAAGCAAAACAATAAACACCAGCTAGTGACTGCGTTGTTCTTGCGACACTGAATAAAAACCTTGAGCTATGGTTTATATGGAAAAGGAGGGTTGCACCTACCATAATTCTCCCAAAACAAAAATATATTCCAGCATGGCGTCATCCAAACTACTACACGTTTTCACAGCTTTCTTCTCATTGAGAATTTGTTCGTTAATAAGGTCCATCCTTGCATGTCTTTTCCTATCCCGATCTATTTGAGCTTTTTGATATTTTTCTACAGCTTCATGGCGGCTATTTCTTTTTCGCAAATAGTGTCCTTATATAATTTTGAAAAAAGGAATCAACTTTCTGAAAAGGCAAACGTATTATCTTGCGCACCACAAATCATCTTTGCTATAATCGCCATTTTTATATATTCTTTGAATTTATATCTACATTTATAAAATACATTTAAGAAAGATTAATAAACTGTATCCAACTATTTCTACTGCTCCAGAAGAGGCTGTTATGCAATATGTTTTCACACTACCGTAATAGGGAATGATCACGAAGAATTGCTAAGACTTAGAGCCATGTTTCTCAATAAGCGTGATAAACATAGTAAAGCATTATCGAAACTGCAAGTTCTAAACACAGGCTCAAACATTCTTAGTACTGTTGTAGGAGGGGAGCTATTGAGCCTGGGACTACAGTTATAGGCATTCCAGTAACTTTTGGACCAGGTGGAGTCACTGTTGCAGTGGCTGTTGCAAGTGCTATCATCACTGACTTGATCAGAAGATATCAAAGCAAGATCCTAAATAACGAAAACAGGCGCAAACTCTGTTAGGCAGAGGAATCAAAACTTTTCGAACTAGCATTTCAGTAAAATTAATTTTAAAAATGCTCTAGCAGATAAAAAAACTCATGCTTCTTTAAGCCTTCCATTCTAAGATAATACGCGAATCATCAACACAAATAGAAATTGGAAGTCCTTCTTGTTTTGAAATAAAGAATTTGATAGTTGACATCAAACGCATCAAGAACTTGCTAAGAACCTTCATAATGTGTGTATGTGTAGCTTGTCCAGCAATTTATTATGTACATAAAAATTGGCGAAACTAACAGGGATTTATGATCAACCCAAGCATTTGCGGAAAAGCATGATGTGTGTATGTGTACCTTGTCCAGAATTTTATTACGTACATAAAAATTGGCAAACTAACAGGGATTTATGATCAACCCAAGCATTTGCAGCAAAGCAAAGAAGCCGTATTGCGATCGGAAAGACTGACAGGTTTAATACCCAAACTTATTCGAAAATGGTTAGCCATGCAAGTCTTTTAGCATTTTCGATTTGTAAATTTGTTGTACATCGATCACTTGTAGGGAAATGAATAGTGCATTCTGGAAGGAGTCGATACTGCCTCGAGATACGACGTGGCTACACCGTTGAAAGCCAAGCAAGGAGAAAGGTTGGCGTTATTTACATAGTCGGTCCAATTACGTATCCAAAAGTATTTCAACGCGATAGTGGTGGCGAGAAAGCTATGCAACACCATTGGAAAATTGAACAAGATTAATATTCCAGGGCTCTCCATTATCTCATTTGTCAGAAAAGGTGTCGTGCCACTGATAAGAAATTTCAAGATCAATATTACTCTACGGGTCAGTACTGAGGACCAGCACATAACATAACAATTGCCGTCATTTACACTTATTGTGCTCTACAAGAGATTCTTGCTAAGGAAGCACATAACATAACAACTGCCGTCATTTACGCTAACTGTGTTCCACCAGAGATTCTTGCTAAGGAAGCCTTTAAACATCAATTAAACATGTCGGATATAAGATATTAACGTTACAGACATGCTCAAATCTTATGGAACCGTCTTCCTCAGAAATCAATAGGGTGTTATCACGATACATGCTTAAGGGTAGCTTCGAGATGGACGCGTGCTTAATGCTCTGAGAACTGCGAGGATTGCCTAGCCATTTAAGAGTGGATTTAGCCGTTCTTGTTTTAATCGAGCATTTGGTAACGAGGAAAGAAATAAGATCGGACTACTTGGTTGGTTCTGGTAAAGTCTTAACGTAAGTTACAAAAGAAGCCGATTGAATTCACCTCAACTCTACGCATCCGGTAAGTACTACTGAGTTTTATATTGGAAATGATGACCATGACTCAAAGTCAAAAAGAAATCTGGGACCTAGAAAAGCGAGTCGCTACCCAGGAATTAATTGATGAACTTAAAAACGTAATCAACCAACACAATTCAATTATTGAAAATTTGCAACTTAGAGTAAAAACTTTAGAGGAGCAAGTTAGCGAGTTGAAGTTGCAAGACAACGAACGTGAGCAGTACTCTCATCGTCAATGTCTACGAATCAATGGGGTGCCAGCTTCTCTATATGCAACAGCGTAAAAATGTGTCATGATCTATGCTTTCAGTCGGAAAACAACGTAGAAGCGATATCTAATGAAATAAGCCAGAAGTCTACGAAGAGCATTGTTTGTGGATGTATATATGAACCTCCTAGTATGAAGATAGAGGATTTTATTGATAACTTCTTGCTACAAACCCTAAACATTCTCGATAAGGAAGAAAAATTTATAAATATCATGGGGGATTTCAATAATAATCTTCTAAACTACGAGTACAGCACTTTTATGCAACTTTTATGATAACTTAAGCAGTAATTTTTTTCAATCCCAAATTCTTCAGCCCACACGAGTAACGCTCCGCTCGCAGAGGCTCGTTGATAATATTTTCACGAAACAACACAAAGTACGAATCTGTTAGTGAAAACCTGACCTGCCTAATCTCTGACCATTTTGCACAATTTTCAATTCTTACAGACTACTGCCTGAAAAGAGAAAAAGACAATGCTATTAGATTGGCTCGCTCCTACAAAAATTTTAGAGACAACGAGTTTCTTGAAGAGGTTGAAAAATTTGTCTGGAACATCTTACTGGCAAGCGATTCAAATGTTAATTTCCAAATGGATTTGGATTCCTTAAACAAGATAACGGATATAATTAATATTTATTCGCCGATTAACCAAGCGTGAAGTAAGCCTGCAAGATAAGCCTTGGATTACCCGAGGAATACTGAAATCTATGCATAGGAGAGATCAACTCTATAAGGGATACCATGGCTAAAATTTTACAGTGATCTGAACATAAAGCTTCGATGGAGGCAAAAAAAAAAAAATTTTGAGAAGAAGTTAATGAACAACATCTATCTATGGAAAGACGATGGAGAACATTAGAAACCATCGCGATACTAACATTGCCACTAATGAGAAGCATTATTTGAAGCAAGTAATGAACCCCAACTTTCAGTCTGGTATAATGCTCAGCAAATTTAATGGCCTGCAAGATGGGATGAGTAAAACTCGCAGTTCCATTACAATTTCGCGTCAACGAAGTATGGCGACAAAGTTGAGCTATTTCACATGGATACGGACTCCCTGAAATAGTACATAAAAACGGACGCTTATACAAAAACATTGCTGATAACGTCGCAAATAAAATAAAATAAAACGGTCAACACCATGCACCTAACGAAACAGTACACACCATCGTTTTAAACGGAAAATAAAAATCTACAAACTCTTTAAAACGGAGACCACGTGGCGAGCAGGATACAAAGAAACTGCATCTCCGCGCAGGACATGCAAGCTTAGCAGGTTTAATAGAAACATTAGTAGAATCATCGCATTTCAAGAATACAGATAGTGTTTACTTATTAAGAAGGGCATTAGAAAGGATCACGTTGTGAATCACAATGAAAAGCATAAACTATTCCCTTGCAAAGTCTAAATGTCGCTTTAAATAAGGATGATGACAAAGGACCCATGAAACACGATATCATCAAAATACTTGCGCACGGAGCTGTTGACCTCAATCGTGCATGACGCACACTTTTTCTTCTTCAGTATGTCAGGAGAGTGTCCCATAAGAAAAAATGAGCTCTCACGGTGGCTATAATCAACGTTTTCTCGGGCGTTTTTGTTATTGAAAGAAATTATTGTCTCGAGACAACAATCGTCTATTGTGTAACTGCCGGCAGATGAGGGTGACAGTTGCAATATGGATTCTGATTCATTGGCATAAAATGCCGGTGCACTGCACCACTGTCGCGCCCTCGCAAGAAACAGTAACTTTGTAAACAGTACTATCAGTTTGCTTGGGAGCTAAGTGCGGTACTTCAACTTGCGTGATTCTACAATAGAACATTTTCATCTTGCCTCATGTTGGTTTAATGATCGATAAAAAGGGTTTTAGTCGTTGCTGACTATCTGTTGTGGTATTTGAAAACGTTGTTGACTATTGACTATTGACATACTATTTAAATAGTTTTTAGAAGGGCCTATTCAGTGTACTATTTAAATAGTCTCACTGACTATTTGTTATATAATTGACCTGCACACGAGTGTCCATCGCGCGTTCACGGTTTGCGCTAGTGCATTGTTTTTGAGATGCATCTTGGAAGCACTAATCTAAACAAATAGATCAGAGCTAGAAAGGTTGTCACCGCTCTAAGATATAATTTCGGAAAGTTTTTTTTTATGTTTTCTGTTAATCTTTAATGATGGTTAGGAGAGCCTGTAAACTGCCTTATAAAGGCGTGCTATGTTCGGTAAGTTTTCAGTTTACATTTTGTGGATATTGCCTTTTGATGTTTTTATCAATATCCCCGGAGTTCTGCCCAGCTCCAAGGTTTTCCCTAAAATAACTTGCCCTGGAGGAATTCATATTATCTGACCGTTATAAATACCTAATAATGAATTGAATTTATGTCACTATTTGTTACTTTCTCAGTCTGAATTAAGCTGCATGTTATTCGCTCCCGCATTATTTGGCGTGACCTTTTTATCGTGTTAATTGGATTCATTTTCACTGTGCACGCATCCTTTTATCCAGAAAGTGGAAGTATTGACCAGTTTTTTCATATATTTTGTTGGGTGGAGACTGAGGTCTCTCGCTTTTTAAAAATGTTTTAAAAAGTTGCTCTAGCCATTATGAGAACTAAATGTCATTTTTTTAAAATGGCTATTTAAGACTATTCTTTGTTCAGTTCAGCTCCAAAGCCTGCAATGACTTTGTCAAGATCGTAGAAGTTGGGCCTCGTGATGGGCTCCAAAATGAAAAGGTATTGAACATGCTTACAAAGTATGGCACTGTGATTGTGGTTGTTTGTGAATTCAACTGTTTTTCATACTCTGTGACAGAAGTGTAACAACAATATGCTTTAGTAAATCAATTTGTACTATATTTTCGAATGATTTATTTACATAGAAAGTGATTCCAACGCAAATCAAAGTGGAGTTTATCAACCGACTCTCACAAACTGGCTTGAAGGCTGTGGAGGCAACAAGCTTTGTATCTGCTAAATGGATTCCTCAGGTTATAAAGTTTGTTTTAATAAAAAATTTATGGCAAATCACATTATTAACGTGGAACATAAGCCTTCACGAAAGCTGCTGAATTGCACTTTTCTCGACCATGGTTGTGAAGCTTCAGTACAAAGTATGTTGTCAGTTACCAAGTCTAGTGAATTTTTTTTTTTTTTTTAATACTTTGGGATCAAGTGTGAAGCTTCATTTTTTGTTTTACTATGGTTGTGGTTTTTTTGCTTAGCTGTAAACAGCATCAAGGGCTAGCTGTATTGCACATCATGGTGTTAATCCTAAACTTAATTAATTTTGATAGCTTGGTGATAATCACGATGTAATGAGTGCCATAAGTCGAAAGCCTGGTGTGGCATACCCTGTGCTCGTACCAAACATCAAAGGCTTTGAGTCTGCTGTAAGTCTGCCTTAATTCTTACTTATTTCTGATTATCAATGCGAAATCCTTTTATGCTACTAATTGAATGGATATATTTCATTGACTGCTAGTGGTGGACAATGGTTGCAGTTAATTACTTATAAACATTTGCCTTGTGAAACCTGTGCAAGTTTGAATATTTTTAGTTGAAATGCAATGTTCAAGAGATTGCCATATTCGGTGCTGCATCTGAGACCTTCAGTCAGAAGAATATCAACTGTTCTATAACAGAAAGCTTAGAGAGGTTCAAGTCTGTATGTAGTGCTGCGATGCTGCACAATATTAGAGTGCGTGGGTAAGTCGTGATAAATCTGACAAAAATTGTCTAGTCACTTTAGGGCTTCCTGAAGAAGAATTTGATATTTTGAATTCTATTGTGGGCTTTTAAGTTTATTAACAGTAAAAAATTTGCATTTTGATTTGTTTTTTAGGTATGTTTCATGTGTTTTGGGTTGTCCTTATGAAGGAAAAGTTGACCCCATTGCTGTTTCTCAGGTAAATATAGATAGCATCTATAGAATTGAAAGGTGCACATTCTATAGAGGATAACGAAAGAATATCCTTGCTTTCCCCCGATCTGAAGTATTATTAATAAGTCACCTGCAGTGGTAGCTTGCCTTTCCATTCTATCCATCGTGAAATTTTCTAGATGTAAGTATATTTGTGTGTATGTGTGTTTACTTATGTGTGTGTATTTATGTATGTATGTATGTATGTATGTATGTATGTGTGTGTGTGTGTGTGTATGTATGTATGTATGTATGTATGTATGT